>PVKA01009560.1:0-67945 GCA_004027165.1 Ctenomys sociabilis | reverse complement strand
AAAAAAATCCCTAAGGATAGCCTACACTACATAGTGAAAGCTTGTCTGAAAACAAACAGGAAAAGAAGTAATGCTAAGACGAACCAAAATAACTATACAAAAGACTCTGAATAGTGTGATGAAAACCAAGCTTTCATAAGCATACTGGCTTGCTGCTTACCAATTTCTTCATCTGTTGTGAACATAAAACTAAACAACCAAGCATACACTACAACGCTGAGCATGCCGCAGATGCACAAAACATTAACATCTCTTTAAGAGGGCAGAAGAAAAGAATAGCTACTTACAATTGAAACAAAAAAAAAAGAAACAAGTTCTAGTTAGAGTATATGTTATAGACAACACAATAATAAAATTCAATTGATCAAAAACCTTACAGTTTTTATTTATATAACATGTTCATAAAATAAGAATTATAAAAAATGGATCTGAATAATTTATTACTGGAAAAGGCATCCCATGTCTTGATAGCATGTCATTATACTGTAACAATCCCTTATGCAAAATTATGCAAAGATGTCTAGAAGAGAATTTGAAGATCACAGTACACTTGTACAGTAATTTATCTTTAACAACTAAAAAAGCAGAAATTATCCTGAAAGGTTAATTATCCTCAGCAGATACAATAATGGTCTGTGGCAGAATTATGTCAGTTTCATCAATAACTTCAATTTGTAGAGGTTCATTCATCAAGGCTGCTCCAACCATGTACTGACCAAGAAGCACTGGGCTACAAGCTATAGAATAATGATACATCACTGAATACTATAGCTGAAGGAAAGCCATGAAATTTCACTGCATCTCAACTCCTTCAAAAGTCAAATCTCATTCTGCCTGCTTCCAAGGCCCTACCTCACAGAGATGGTATGAAGGTAATTCACCCAAAAAACCTGACAATATGTTGTACTATAATAAAAACATTTTTATGAGATTTTCATTTTTATTCAGGGTAGTTTTTTCTTTTTACTGATAAAAACTTGATGGAATTCCATTACTTGTCATTATATGCTAAGAAAAACCTAGAAATGAAATTAGGAATTATAATTCACTACCTTAAGCGTAAATTCAATTTCAAACTACAGCAAGTTCCCAACTTACGACCATTTGGGTTATAAACATTCAAAGATGTACTGTATAAGATTCAGAGGTGCACTGTATAAGGCTCACTTTGTAGGATTATGAACAAATTTGACGTAAGAATGTTCACCCAGAACAGAACTCATTTGAAAGTTGGGGACTTACTGTACATTTCTATTGGGACTCCTGCATTCCTACAAGCATATCAGATCTGACCACTATCACCTTAGATGCTTGTCGCTGCCACCTCTGGTACTCCGCCAAGGTCTCAAAGCTGATATGATAGGTCTGAGCCTGGGCTCCAGCTGAGCTGAATGCAAGGGAGTGCTGCCGTCGCTTCACTTCTTCTATCTGATTGAGAGGAGGAAAGAAAACCAGAACTACTAAAAGGAAATCCAAGTCAAAAAGCAAAATGCAGTAAGGCAAATAACCCAATCCTAAAAATGGCAAGAGAACTGACAGACATTTCTCCAACGAAGATGTACCTAGAGTCAATAAGCCCATTAAATTATGATTAACATCATAAACTATCCATCAGGGAAATGTACATCCAAACCACAATTATATCATTTCACACCTACTAGGACATTTAACATTAAAAATACATGTATATAGTAAGGCTTGGCAAAGTTTGGTGGTACACATGTGTAATCCCAGCACTTGGGAGACTAGGCAGGAGGATCACCATAAACTTTACACTGTTCTGGGCTCTATAGAGCCCTATCTCAAAAAAAAAAGTATTGGAGAAGCTAGAACTGTCATACTCTAGATAAGAATGTCATATGGTACAGTCACTTTGCAAAATAGCTTGGCAATTCCTCAACAGGTTAAACACAAAATCACTATGTGACTTAGCAATTCCACTCCCGTATTTACATAAAAACATACATCCATACAAAAACTGTGAATCAATGTTAATACTACTACTATTCATAATGCTAAAATACAGAAGTAACCCAAATGTCTACCAATGAATGAATACACAAAATGTGGCCTATCTGTAGGATGAATAGGATTTGGTCAGAAATAGGAACAAAGTATTGATACATGCCACAGAGTACCTTAAAGAAGCAAGTCACAAAGAACCATGCATTCTATGATTCCACTTATAAGAAGTGACAGAATTGGTAAACATACAGAGAGAAAAAGTAGATTCAAAGATGCATAGGGTTGGTAAGGAAACTGGACAAACTGATAGCATTTCTTATGTATAAAAATGTTCTAAAAATTATTGTGGAAGAGCACAGCCTGCCCTGACTGAGAACTTCCAGGCCCGCTGTGCAAAAGAGACCTTTCCCAGTGTCCTTCGGTCCTGCCTTGCTGCTTCAGACCTGCCCTGGGAGTGAGAATTCCCAGGCCCACCACCCAAGAGAGACCTTTCCCAGCTTTCTCCGGTCCTGCCCCACCAGTCCAGACAAAGCACAGCCCACCCTGTGAATGAGAACATCCACCACCCGTTTGGGAGCCCGGCAGACCCACCAAAGCCCAGGCCTGGTGAATGCGTGGGACAGCTTCTGTGCTTGCTTGCCTCCCCCCATACCCCACTAGACCCAGCCCAGATCTGGCATACAGACCTGAGGTGAAACCCTATAGCTGAAGTCCCTGAAGTGAAACTAGGGTCAAAACCATGCAGCTAATCCAGGAGAACATCTTGCCAAAGGGCCACAACAGGCTCACCTCCAAGGGCAGCAACAGGAAGGAGCTGAGCACAGCAGCCAGACCCAAGCCAGGCACAACTATAAGAACTAGATCTTGGTATATCGATATTTGAATTTCATTAAGTGCTAAGGATATAAATGCACCAAAACCCTACATCAAAGATCAGAAGTCAGAGCTATAAGAAATGATAAAAACAAGGAGCAAAATGCAATCTCAGGCCTCAAGCTCACCCAGAACAAGTGCAGGGGACACTAGCTCGCTGAAATGTATGAATTAATAAAATCAGAAGTACAGAAACAACAGCAGAAGGATATAGAGAAACTCAGAGCACTATTTATTTCTGGAATAAAAAAAGAAATCTCTGAATTCATAGCATTGGAAGTAAAGAATCAAATATAGGAACATATGGGGAAACCCAGTACTCACCCAGAACAAGCGCAGAGAACAATAGCTCAGCTGAAATGTATGAATTAATAGTGTCAGAAGTAAATAGGCAGCAGCAGAAAGGTATAGAGGAACTCAGAGCAGAATTTATTTCTGAAATAAAAAAAGTGATCTCTGAACTCATAGCATCCGAAGAAACAAATACAGAAACACAGAAGGAAACCCAATCTGAAAAAAAACTCTTCAGTGAAAGAACTAATAATTGCTTCTAAAGAAGACATTAACAAAAAAAATAGAGCTTAGAAAACTCACAGATTGCTTTGGTGAGCAATACAGGAAAGAAATAGACCAACTGAAGCAGAATCAAAGAGATCTAGAGGAACTTAAAATCTTAAACACAAGCCTGCAAAACCGTATGAGTAAAAATGAAGACAGAGTTTCAGATCTCGAAGACACTGGTGCAGCTAGTGAAAAGGTAAGAAAAGATCTCTTAAAAATAGCTAGGACGCAGGAAAAAATAATTCATCACAGGCAAGATGAAGCAAAGATGAACAATATGAGACTAATAGGCATCAATGAGAAAGGAGTCAATACAAATGATATAAAAAGAATATAGGTGGAACTAATAGCTGAAAACTTCCCAAATATGAGGAAACAATCAGACATTCAGATAACCGAAGCATACAGAGCACCAAATAACTTCAACCCAATTAAAAACACACTGAGACATAATAGTCCCAGAAATCCAGCACAAAAACAATATACTGAAAGCCGCTAGAGAACACAAGCAAACCACATTCAAAGAAAAACCAATCAGAATTATGGCCAACTTCTCTACACAAACCATGAAGGCAAAGAGAGCTTGGAGCAGAGTACTTCAGGTCCTCTATGTAAACAAATAACACACCAGACTACTATAACTGCAAACTCTCTTTCAAGTTTGATGGAGAAGTGAAATACTTCCATGACAAAGAACAACTAAAGACTTTCATGATGACAAAGCCAACCCTACTGAAAGATGTGCTAGAGGGACCAAAATGATCAGAACTCGACCAACAAGAACAGAAGGAACCCACACAATAGAGCAAACAATTAAACACAGGAGAAAAAAGGAGTAAACAACAGCAAGTAAATAACATGTCAATCATAAGTCAACACATCTCAATTATAACCATCAATGTAAATGGACTCAATTCACCAATTAAGAGAGATAAACTGGCACAATGGATTAGGAAACAAAATCCAACAATATGCTGCATACAAAAAACACATTTAACTCATAAAGAAATTCATAGGCTGAAAATCAAAGGATGGAAAACAATACTTCATGACCCACCATCTTAGAAAAAAGCAAGGGTAGCAATCCTGTTCTCAGACAATCTCAACTTCAAACCAAGAATGATCAAATGAAATAAAGACAGCCATTATATACTAGTTAGGGGAAAAATTCAAAAGGAAGAGGTAACACTCATAAATATGTATGCACCAAACATTGGAACACCCAACTATGTAAAAGAAATCTTAATGAACATGACAAATCTAATGTCCAATACCACAATCTTAACAGGAGACCTAATACACCCTTATCCCAAAAAGATAGGTCAACCAGACAAAAAATTACCAAAGAGGTAGTGGAACTGAACCAGAGCCTGGAACAAATGGACTTGGTGGACATATACAGAGTGTTCTACCCAACAACAGCTAAATAAACATTTTTTCAGCTGCACATGGGTCATTTTCTACAATAGACCATATTCAGTCCATAGATTATGCTTAAGTATATGCAAGAAAACATAAATTATCCCATGCATATTATCTGATCACAGTGCAATGAAACTGGAAATAAATGACAAAAGAAACCAGAAAGAGCACCTAAATACATGGAAATTAAACAACACCCCACTCAGCAATCAATGGGTCACAGATGAAATTAAACAAGAAATTCAACAATATCTACAATTCAATGAAAATTCAACCACAACTTACCAGAATTTATTGGATGTGATGAAAGAAGTTCTCAGAGGGAAAATCATAGCTATGAACTCACACATTAGGAAAACAGAACAGAAACAAATAAACACACTAATGCTGCACCTCCGACATGTAGAAAAGGAGAATAAACCAAACTCAGAGCCCAAAGACAGGAAGAAACCATAAAAATTAGAGCACAAATTAATTCAATTGAGATGAAGAAAATAGTTCAAAGAATCAATGAATCAAAAAGCTGGTTCTTTGAAACACTAAACAAATTAATAAGCCACTAGCTAACCTCATCAAAAAGAGGAAAGAAAAATTCAAATGTAAGCAATAAGGAATGAAAAGGATGAAATCACCACAGACCCAGTGGAAATTCAGAAGACTATCAATAGCTACTCTGAGAATCTATACGATCACAGAATAGAAGACACAGATGAAATGGACAAATTCCTCGAAAGGTACAAATTACCAAAACTGAATCAAGAAGGTAGAACAACTCTCAATAACCCAGTCACAGCCAATGAAATACAAAATGTAATAAAAAGCCTGACAACAAAAAGAAGTCCAGGTCCTGATAGATTCACAGCTGAATTCTACAAGAAATTTCCAGAAGATATAATCCCTACACTCCTCAGACTCTTCAATGAAATTGAAAAGGAAACAGTTCTCCCAAAATCATTCCTGGAGGCAAGTATTATATTAATTCCAAAACCAGGGAAAGACACAACTAAAAAAAGAGAACTATAGGCCAATTTCCCTCATGAACATAGATGCAAAAATCCTCAATAAAATCCTAGCAAATAGAATACAGCAAATCATCAAGAAGATCACACACCATGACCAGGTAAGATTCATCCCAGGGATGTAAGGATGGTTCAATATTCAAAAATCTATAAATGTAATACACTATATTAATAGACTGAAATCTAAAAACACATGATGGTCTCAATTAATTCAGAAAAGGCTTTTGACAAAGTCCAACACTCATTCATGTTCAAAGTCCTACAGAAAATTGGAATAGAAGGCCTCTACTTCAATCTGACAAAAGCCCTCCATGACAATCCAACGGCTAATATGAAAAGCTGAAATATTTTACTCTCAGATCTGGTACAAAACAAGGATGTCCTCTATCCACTTCCTATTCAATATAGTTTTGGAATCATTAGCTACAGCCATTAGAGAAGAGGATGAAATGAAAGGAATAAGCATAGTTAAAGAAGAAGTTAAAGTATCATTATTTGCAGATGACATGATACTTTACTTGGAAGACCCAAAAAACTCCACCAAGAAGCTACTACAATTGATACACAAATTCAGTAGCATAGCCAGATACAAAGTCAATACCCAAAAGTCAATAGCATTCCTCTACACAGATAACAAACACACTGAGAGGGAAATTAGAGAACAATAGCACCAAGGAAAATGAAATGCCTTGGAACACATCTAACTAGACCTTTCAACAGAAAATTACAGTAATCTGAAGAGATCATAGAGGATTTAGAAAATGGAAAGATATACCATGCTCCTGGATAGGGAGAACCAACATCATGAAGATGGCCATACTCCCAAAATTGTTGTACAGATTCAATGCAATCCCCATCAAACTGCCACCAACATATCTCCCAGACCTAGAAAAATTGTCCCTAAAATTTTCTGGAACCAGAAAAGACCTAGAATAGCAAAGACAATCCTGACCAACAAACACAAGACAGGAGGCATCACAATTCCTGACTTGAAATTATACTACAAAGCTACGGTGATAAAATTAGCATGGTGTTGGCAACAAAATAGACCTAAGGACCAATGGAATAGACTAGAAGAGGCAGAGGCCTGTAAGAACACACTCAACCACTTGATCTTTGACAAGGGGCCAAACACACTTACTGGAAGAAAGATAGCCCCTTTAACAAATGGTGCTGGAAAAACTGGCTCTCCACATGCCGAAAACTAAAACTTGACCCAGCTCTATCACCATGCACTAAGCTAAAGTCAAAATGGATTTAAAGATCCAAACATTAAAACAGAAACACTCAAACTCCTGGAAGAAAAAGTAGGAGGAACTCGAAGACATAGGGGTAGGCAAAGAGTTCATGAACAAAAATCAAATCACATGGGTAATACTTGAAAATATTAACAATTGTGACCACCTCTTATTGTGAAGTTTTTGTACATCAAAAGAAATTACCAACAAAGTGAAAAGACAACCCACAAATTTTGAAAAAATCCTAACTCATAAGCACTCAGACAAAAGTATACTCTCTAGAATTTATAAAGAACTAAAAAACATTAGGACTCTTAAATTAAAAAACCCAATCCAGAAATGGGCATCCGAGATGAACATACACTTCTCAGAGGATGAAATTAAAGAAACAAGTAAATATATGAAAATATCCTCCACATCACTAGCCATCCATGAAATGCACATTAAAACAACACTGACATACCATCTCAAACCAGAAAGAATGGCTATCATAAAGAAATCAAACAACAAATGTTGGACAGGCTGTGGTGAAAAGGGAAACCTTCTCCACTGCTGGTGGGAATGTAGACTGGTGCAACCATTATGGAAATCAGTATGGAGACTCCTTAAAAAACTAGGTACCTATGTTTATAGCAGCACAATTTGTGATAGCCAAATCTTGGAAACAACCAAGAGGCCCCTCACACGAGGAATGGTTGAAAAAGATGTGGTATATGGAGTATAACTCCGCTATAAAGAATGATACACTTGAAGCCTTCATATTTAAGTGGATACCACTTGAAGGTATACTTATAAGTGAAATAAACCAGACCCACAAGTGCAAATATCATATAGCCTCCCTAGTATAAGTACTCAGAAGAATTACAAATAGAAAAGTATAACACAATTAAAAGGAAAACAAGAACTTGAGGATTGGACAATGAGGAGAGGGCAAGCAGGAAAGCTGAGAACATGACAGGGGCAAAACCTTTCATTTATACACACAAGATTGGTAAGGCAATGATCCTGAGAAACTTTAGCAGATATTTGAAACTAGCAATAAATTGGTAGGAATCTCACCCCAAGTAAATATATGCTGATACCTGTGAACCAAGGAACTACACTGAATTTAGCAATGTGTAACAGAAGGGTCACTCTTGGAATGCCTGTCATTCTGGTCTTCTAAATACGTACTTCTTGTCATGACATACCAAGTATTACTATACTGTCTTTCAAATAAAAGTTTTTTTTAAGGGTAATAAATGAAAATTAAGACACACACCAAAAAAAAAGTTATAGGACAGTCCTGCTACAATGCTGTATATGAATAGATTTCTTTCTTTCTTTCTTTCTTTTTTTTTTTTCTCTTTTTGCAGAACAAGGGATTTAACTCAGGCCCTTGTTGCTTGCCAGGGAAGCACTTATTCCACTGAGCTGTCTCCCCAGCCCCTACATTTCTAAATTTCTATGTAAATATATGTAAGTGTTCATTCCTATTTTTTTTCTTTCTTCATATTCTTGTAAGGACTTAAAAGTTTAATATCTCAAAATATTTGATCTGTTCCATGTTATGCCTATGTTGTCTGATATTTAGACAAATAGTGTGGGTAAACCGAACTGCATAGGTTGCAGAGTAATAATAAGCTTCTCTTCTCACAATAAATAAGCTTGCAGATCAAAAATTGGAGAAATGGAAGGTCAGCCAACATTTTGGCCCTAGCCTTTCAAGGTCAGTGAATATTCAGAACATAGAAGAGCCCGTACTGTAACATCATGAAACTCAGTTGTACCCCAACTTTTCTAATCAAGGAGATTATGGAGCCACAGAGGAATGTGATTGATAATCCACAGTGTGCCTAAGGAGAGTCATATGGAGAGAAAACATTCTCTCAGGATTTCATAGACAGCAAATTGGTCAAGCAATGGTTGTGACTCATCCACATGACTGAGACTGACAAAGGATCTACAAGCTTCGGTACAGGGTTATAGAATAAACCCTGAGGGTATCTGACTGACCTTATCTGATACAAATCTTACATTTCTTGATATAAAGGTCTTGCTTTATCTTGGTCTTAACCATCCAGCAGAAAAGTATAAAAAGGAGGTATAAAAAGGAAAGCCATATTAATATACTGAGCTATGAATGGCTCAAGTCAACTTCTGCGGACAACCATTACTATTGTGGACTGCTGAACTTTATGGTATTATTTTGCTGAATTCATGCACCTATAGTCTTTAGATGCCAACAGAATACCTATCTCTGACAGGACTAAACAAAAAAGGAGGCTATAAAGGAAAGCCCATTTTGTATTTGTATATACTGAATAGTTAGGATATATATACAGCTACTTTATCTTAATTAGAAGATTTATACTAACAATGTCTGGACAGGATATCCTGTCTGCTTCTTGTATTATGGATAACCACTAAAAAGATAACAATGTACAAGTATTAATTAAAATTAAAAATTAAAATTAAAAAAATAAAGGAGAAAAAAACTCTTTTAGAAAACAAAACAAAACAAAAATTACTGTGGTAGCAGGGTATGATGGCACCTACACTACTCTCAGCTATTCAGGAGGCTGAGATAGGAATATCTCAAAGTTGAGGCTAGCTGAAGCAACTGAACAGCTGGAAATGTAGCTCAGTGCAAAGGCCCTGGGTTCAATCTCCAGTACCAACCAATTGGTCAATCAACCAATACTAGTGTGGTAATAGGTGTGTAAGTCTGAAGGCATGCCACACAAACAATGGCCCTTTCTCACCTCCTCTCTGCACATGCCTGCACTCTCTCATTCCCCTCCCTTTCTGCCCTCCTTACTCCCCACCAATACTTTTCTCCCTCCCTTTTCTCTTCCCTCCTCCATCGCCAATGAGACATTAACCAAGCCAAGGAGTACAACAATCTGGATCCATCAGCTGTGCCTCTTTGCTCTGTCCCCAGCAGCTAGCAGGCAAGATATGAGTATCTGATGTCTCCTTTATTGCTGGGCAACCCTTATAACGTTCTCTTTGATCTCATTTAAACATCTTTCACTAGATTTGAGAAGAGGCAAGAACATTCACCATTCCTATTTGGGGTGGTGGTAGGGATTCATAGCACAAAATCAGCTCTTCAAAGCATCTCTCCCCCAAACACCAATAACTCAACCTATATATAGCATTGATGAAGATGATGTCTTTTTATAATTATGGAATCATCTACTTTTTTTTTTTGCATCTTACTTTGGCATGTCATAGCTATTGAATCTTGGCAAATCAGCTGGAAATTTACAAGTTATACTGGCAAATCATTAGGTTTCTGGTGCCAACTTAACACTGAACCAAGTGGCAGAGACACAAAATACTTTGAACAAAAAAGAATTGTGCTAAAATGATTTGCTAAAATTAAATAATTTTCATAATATTCAATTGTGATATTCATGACTTAATCATTCTATTAGTAAATCACTGTAATTTAATGAATGTCAAAACAAAGAATCTCATAATAAATAATGTTCTAAAATAATCCCTTTTTTTTGGTGGAACTGGGGATTGAACTCAGGCCCTTGAACTTGCCAGTCAAGCACTTATTCTACTGAGCCATCTCCCCAGGCCCTATTCTTTTAAATATTCTATTATGAAATATTCTACACAGAAAAGTATAGAGAACCATATAATATCAAATATTGAGGAAAAGTTATAATTTTCTACTAGGAATTAATTTGTTAACTTCTTTGTAATTATTTCTTATACTTTATGTTGAGACATATGTACAACTTTGGCATTATTAAATATTAATGTAAAATTTTTTATTTTATACTGAATCCCTTTATGCCTATAAATACTTTTTGCATTAAAGGCTTTTTTTGCAGACCAGGGCTGGAACTCAGGACCTTGCACTAGCCAGGCAGGCGTTTATGTCACTGAGCTACATCCCTGGCCCTAAATTAAATGCTTTTTAAGGACTCAAAATTCAGATTTTTAAAATTCAATGATTCTAAGTGAACTGTGACAAATTTTTATAAATGAGTAATACAATTCCATAATTCCTCCAAATTGCTCTTGTGCCCCTTTGTAAAGTCCCTTCCTTACTGCTAGTAATCTATTTTCTATCAATTATAGATTTTCATCTTTTTCTTTATTTCACATAAATGAATTCACACCATAAATACACTTTTGGATCTGGCTATTTCCACATACAATAACACTTTCCAGGGTTATCTTTGTTCTTGTGTGTGGCAAAAACTCACTCCTTTTTTACTGCTAAGCAGTACTCCACTGTATGGAGTACTGAATTTATACTAAATTTATCTGTCAATTTACAAGTTAACAAGCACTTGGGCTGTTTCTATTTGGGGCCATCATAAAGCTGCTATGAATATTCACTGCTAAGTTTTTATAAGAACATACTTTCATCTTGATAAGTAACTAGAAATAGAAATGCTGCATCATCTGATAACCATGCTTAATTTTAAAAGAAAACAACAAACTGTTTTCCAAAAAGTAACTTCTTTCCCTCATGGACATATAAATGTTCTAGTTTAATCACATCTTTGCCAAATTTGGTATTCTTTGTTTTTGTGTGGTACCAGGGATTGAACTCAGGATCCTGTGCTTGCCAGGCAGGTGCTTATTCTACTGAGTGATCTTCCCAGCCCTAAAATTTGGAATTCTTAAGTCTTTTCATTTTAGCCATGTTTGGTATGTAGTGTCCTAATGTAACTTTCATTTTTATTTCTCTAATGACTAATGACACTGAGGATCTTTATATGTGATTATTTGACATCTGTTTATCTTCTTTCATAAGATGTTGTTCAAATCTTAAGCTTCACTGGGTAATTTGTCTTTTTTATTATTGAGTTACAAAGTTCTTTATATATTCTGAAAACAAACCCTTTGTTATATACATTCATAGGTTTTGTGGATCATAAAATACAATCATACCAATTTTCTTTTCTTCTTTAAATAGTGGCAAAGTTTATTGAAAAAGTAGAAGTGAAGAGTAAGAGAGAAACTGGCTCTGCAGAGTGAGCTGAGGCCAAATCAAAAAGGAAAAGGCAAAATAAAACTACAACCTGGAAGAAACAGGGTAGGCTATCATGAGGAAAGCCAAGATAGCCTAATTTTCTCTTGTTACTTGACTAGTATACATGTCCCCATCATTTAATAATAGACAACCTTCTTTTAACTACGTTTCTTACAAAGAACAAACAGGAGAAGCTGGGAGTGGTGGCTCTTGCCTGCAATCCTAGCACTCTGGAGACTGAAGGAAGGAGTATGACTGCAATTTCAAGATCAGCCTGGGCTACAAAGTGAGATCAAGGCCAGCCTGAACTGCATAGTGAGACCCTGTCTCAAAAAGACAAAAAAAAAAAAAAAAAAAAAAAAAAAAAAAAAAAAAAAAAAAAAAAAAAAAAAAAAAAAAAAAAAAAAAAAAAAAAAAAAAAAAGCAACAAATAGGAGGACTGTAAATAAAAATCTGACAATTGCAATTATTATATATTATTAATTTAGATTTATCTCTATCACTACACTTTGTAATGATTTACCATGCTAATTATTTTGTTCTTTTTTCCTATTTCTTTGTTTTGTTTTTTGATGATCATCCTTAAAATACATAAATTCACATCTGACAATGCTTCTTATAATGTTTAAAATTACTTAATGTTTATAGTATCATATTGATGATGTACAGTATGCCTAAGGAGAGTCACATGGAGGGAAAACATTCTCTCAGGCTTCCACAGAGAGCAACTTGGTCAAGCAATGGCCTTGACTCATCCACATGGCTGACACTGACAAAGGATCTACAAACTGTGGTACAGGGTTTCAGGGTAAATCCTGAGGGGATCTGACTGACCTTGTCAGATACAAAAGTTACATTTCTTGTTATATAGGTCTTGCTTTTACTTTAGTCTTAACCATCCAGCAGAAAAGTATAAAAATGAGCTATAAAAAGTAAAGCCATGTTAATATGCTGAGCTGTAAAAGGTTCAAGTCAACAACTTTTTTTTTTTTTTTTGCAGAACTGGGATTGAACGCAGGCCCTTGCGCTTGCCAGGGAAACGCTTATTCTACTGAGCCACCTCTTAGGCCCAGGTCAACAACTTCTGACACTGTCAGTCCTACGAATAATATTTTGCTGAATCCACACACCTACAATATTTAAATGGCAATGGAATACCCATCCTTGACAAAACTAAACAAAAAAAGGGGATACAAATGAAGGAACATTTTGTATCTGTATATACAAAATAGGATAGATATACAGCTACTTTCTCTTAATTCAATGAGAAGATTTGCACAATGTTTGGACAGGATATCATGTCTGCATCTTGTACATGAATAACCACTACAAAGACAACAATATACAATGTATTCATTATTGAAACTATCCAATTGTGTGCGTGTTTGGTTTTTTTTTTTGGTGGAACCAGAGATTGAACTCAGGCTTTTAAGCTTGCCAGGCAAGCCCTTATTCTACTGAGCTATTTCCCCAACCCCATATTAATCAGTTTTGAAACTGTCTCATTGCTATTTGTTTCTCAATAAAATTATTTATTTTTTTAAATGTAGTATCATACCTTACTGAGTACATTGGCATACTAGGTACTCTTGTTTAGGATGATATGGTCTTAGATAAAATATAAGTTTTTAAAACATTTTATGATCAGTATTAAATTTATCATCATATTTTATCAATGTCAGCAACTTATTGTATCTCATACTTTCTCTTTAAATGTACTTTCCATTATATATATATATATATATATATATATATATATATATATATATATATATATTTATATATGAAAGAGAAGAAAAGGGAAAAAGAAAGTAAGTAATTTAGTTTTTGCTGCTGGGCATACTGCCAGCCTGAGCAAAATTCTGGTCCATTAATAAGAGAAAATAAGAATGTACAAAAATGCTTTTACTGTTACTCCATTTTCTCTGTCTTTTCTACTTACTAAGTTTTCTTTTGTTTTTGCCACAGTTCCAGGGAGCGAATCCAGGGCCTTTGCACTGAATCACATCCCCCTTTTTTTTTTCTTAGTTTGAGACATAAAACATTAAATTGTTTTGGCTGAGCTTAAACTTGGGATCCTTGTGCCTCACTCTCCCACAGTGCTGGGGTTACAGGCATAAACCACCATACCTGCCTATCCACTTATTAAGTTTTAAATTTTAGTAACTGTATTCTAGTCTTGAACTCACTATGTAGTCCACCCTGGCCTCAAACTCACAGTAATGCTCCTGCCTTGGCCTCCAAAGTGCTAGAGTTACAGGGTTTCCTTACCACACCTGGGTCATTTCTAATATTCTAATTCACTTCTTCATAGCTAAATACAGTAATTTTTAAAGAATTTTTCTTATTCAATAAAATGTTCTCCTTTTGTTCTTTTACTCTATCTTGGGCATTAAATGAACACATTATTTCTAAGTCTTTTTTTTGAAGGGTCGACAAGGTGTTCACAGTCTCACTACTAGATCGGACTTATAGTGATCTGCCTGTTTACAGCCTCAAGAGCTGGGATTACAGGCATGAAGCACCACACCCCGTCTCAATTGCTGTCTCAGCACGCCCTAGGGGTGGGGCCAGCACAGCAGGCCCAGAGATCCAACCCACGGCCCCTGCACCTGCTCTAAGTCTTTTTAAAATGTTTATTTTCATTTCAATTTGAAGTACACTAATCTTCTGATTATTAAATTTGTGAATGATTATTTTCTCTAATATAAACTTTCTGTGTTTCTGTGGAATTCAGGCTCTTTAAATAGGAAGTTCATTTTTTCTTTCCCTTTCTTGCTCTATTTACTGCTTCCTTTCCACAAATCCCCTACTTTATCTTCATTAACCTCCTCCTTGTCAAGAAATATACTTACTTTCTTTATACTGTCCTTCAGCCACCAAGAAACAGATTTCATATAGTGACAACAGTGGGTTATTACCTTATATTTGATACTAGAGATTATGCCAGGCTCAGATCACCCATCTAGAGCAGAGAACTAGGACAAGGGATGTAGCTCAGCAGCATAGTCCTTGTCTGGCAAGCACCAGGTCCTAAGTCTGATTTCCAGCACCAAATAAATAGAGCAGAGGACTTTTAGACCCAAACACTTCTAACAGCTGTACTCCTGGGCTATAACAATCTTTCAAACACATTATCCAGCAGGACCATAAAACAAGACCTACTAACCACTGTACATTTCTAAGCCTATGTTGTTTCAGATTTTTATTTATTTTATTTATTTATTTATTTATTTATTTATTTATTTATTTATTTTTGTGGTACTAGAGATTGAACTCAGGACCTTGTGCTTGCAAGGCAAGTGCTTATTCTACTGTGCTATCTCCCTGGCCCAAGATTTTACCTGTTTAATACATATATCTCTTTATTATTGTGTATTTGGATCAAATTGGATGTTTCAGAGCATAAATTCAGAAGCTCATTTTGTTAGGAAGTCCTCTTAAATTCATACTGGTTATGACTCTATAAATATTAACATAAGTGTTTATGGTCATCTATAATTCTAACTAGCAAATGAACTTGTTTCCTGGCAGGCAGAACCCTCTAGGACAAATGTTAAGTGGCATGCCTCCCTGGATGCCAAATTAAGGCTCATGAGCACCCTAGTCCCTCAATTTTATTCTAATGAGGAAAAAAAAAAAAGAAGAAGGAAAGAATCTATTTTGGTGATAGTTGGCAGCTACTTGTGGTTTCCACAGGCTGTTTCTAATACAGCACCCCTAGTCCTGGTCTGCTCTTAGTGTTGTCAGCAAGAGCATCTACAGTATAGCAGTAAAGTTGGGAGTGCCTTCAGCAAATTGTTCTTTGGCAGAATTTGGAGGAATGGATAATCTCTGAACCTCTCAGTGAGTCTCTGATTTAATCTTTAACGGTAGGCTTGCTTGAAAAGATGCAAAAAGCTATAAAAATCTATGTGATGTTTTCGTTTTTTTTCTTCAGTGCTAGAAACTGAATCAATGGCCTTGCCTATGCAAAGTCCCCTACCCACTGAGCTATATTCTTTAATTTTCCTAATGACCAAACAAAATAATTCATCTGTGTGAGACTTACCTTTCCCCCAACCAGAGGCAAAATGTGCATCTTTCCAGTTTGACAATCCTTCACTGAGGAAACAATAAGGCAGGTACCACAGAGAACAACTAGACGTTCAGCCCACTTATGCAGCTGGGTCTTTCCCTTGCGTACATTATAGATACCAGACAGTAGAATTCGATCCAGATGATCCATCTGGCATGGTTTTTCTGAAAAGAAAACAGTTCCTCTGAGTCCACCATTGAAACAGTATAATAATAAGAAAGGGAAAAAGAAAGTATTATGTGCCAACATTCAGTATCTTATTTATAGATGTAAGCATCCAAGCAATATGGGTATTTTAAAATAAGATTTTAGTCCTAAAATATGTATCACTAAATTTATATAGTGGAAATACTTGTGAATTTCAGCCTACAGAGCAAGACTTTACCTCAGATGCCATGTTAATCCTTCCCCAAATAACTATCCCTTATAGATACACCAAGAAAGGCAGTATAGCAGAGCAATTAAGATCATGCACTTTGTAGTCAGGTACATTGAATCTGAATCCTGGTTCTGCCACTTACTTTTGTTTCCTTGAACTACTTAATCTCAATGAACATTACTTTCCTCATTTATAGAGTATGGAGTTTATCATCCTATCAGTTTATGTTTTAGTAACTCCTGCCTTCAAAGGGACCTTGTAAGAAAGTAAGATAACATAAACCACTAAATGTTTTGTGTTTTTTTTTTTTTTTTTTTTTGCAGAACCAGAGATTGAACTCAGGCCCTTGCACTTGCCAGGGAAGTGCTTATTCCACTGAGCCATCTTCCCAGCCCCTAAATGTTATTTTATACACAAAATAAATACAGAATAAACAATACCCATTATTGATATTAGTTTATTAGAAAGAAGAAAGAACTACAGAAGTTCTGTAATTCTTTTTTTTTTTTTTTTTTGGCAGAACCGGGGTTTGAACTCAGGCCCTTGCGCTTGCCAAGGAAACATTTATTCCACTGAGCCATCTCCCCAGCCCCAAAGTTCTGTAATTCTAAATATAATCCTCTATCTCTCTGTCTCTCATGAGGAAAAGCTTAGAATTGGTATGTCCATCAGTTGTTCCTATCATTGTGGCAGAAGCTGCCACAGGTATGCATGATCTTCATTGTTTAGGTACCATCAAACCTATCAGAAGTTTTCATATACCAGAGATACAAGGAACAGAACAACACAATGAGATAGAAGAGATGTGTTCTTGGCAAAAGCACTACTAGAAATAGGTAATAATACACAGAAATGAAAGGAGCAGAAACAGTATGAATGTCTAATCAGTAAGCCTACATATCCCTACACAACTGACCATGTAATGTTGGGCATCACTTTTCCACTTAACCATGGGTTTCTTCTATGTAATATGAGAAAATGGGTCAGATTACCTCAAGCCTTACAACTTCATTACTCAGTAACATTTTGCATTTCTCCTTTTTCTTTTTCCTTCCTTCTTTTAAAGACAGTAGTGTATACAGGCTGGCCTGAAATTTGTTAAATTATCTAAGAATCACTATCCTTTTGGCTCAGCCTCCCAAGTGCTGGGATTACAGGACTGTGTCATCACTTCTGGCTCTCCTATTGCAAACTGACCCTTCTACCCATATTCTAAATTCTACCCTACTTGGAGTTTGGTTCTCTCAGGTCTAAATTTCCTAAACTCTAATTCATTTTATTGAACTACCTGTCAGACATACCTAACTGGGCATTTACCACTACTTAAAATTAAATATGCCTAAATCAAGTCTTCATATTCTGGCAAAGCAGCTCCTTCTCACAAGTCAATCTCTGTCCTCTTCTTGAAATCACTCAGGCACATAGTCACCTTCAACTTTTGAGTTCTCTCCCTCAACTCCCCTTTCAATGAACCATAAACTTTTACTGATTATTCCTTCAAAAATCTCTTGTAGGAAGGATGCCCTACTCTTTACTAAATCACACCTGAATTAGCTGCACTTGACAAGATTCATCTTCCTCTGGTTCACTTGGATTTCACCACTTCTATCATTCACCATATGAAGGCTAAGCTGACAGTGCACTAAAATCATCCATGATTCACAGAACATGGAATGAAATCCTAATTCTTCACTTCTGTCCCTTTGATTTCTGCTTACTGAAATTTGGCCAATTTTTTAAAAATCAATTCAAAAGGCCAGCCAGATAGCTCAGTGGATTAAAGTGCCTGCTTAGGCAGACCCAGGGGTTAGGGGTTCGGCGCCCACCCTGCTGTGCTGTGACTATCAGCCCACCCCGGGGCCCACTGAGACAGTGATTGAGACTGGGCGTGGTGGCACTTCCCTATAATCCCAGGGTTTGGGAAGCTGGAAACAGGTGAATAACTACAAGTCCAATCTGTGTGATTGAGACCCTGTAGACCCTGTATTAAATACATTTTTTTAAAAAACCAACACATGTATTACTTCTTCACAGACTCCCCTAATTTCATCTTCCTGATTTTCGAAAGAAATTTAACAGGAAATCTCTCTATCATCTACCAAAATATACCATATATGTATACTAGTTAAAAGAGTTTGGTATCTGAATAAAACACAATATAGAACTGGAGGGAGATAGCTCAGCAATCTAAGTGTCTGCTTGATAAGCACAGGTCCCAAGTTTGATCCCTGGTACTGCACACCATGCCAGCCTGAAACTGGGGTGATGGCACATGCCTACAATCCCAGCACTGGGGAGGTTGATACAGGAGAGAATCACTACGAGTCTAAGCTGCATAGTGAGACCCTGCATCAAAAGAATAAAAAATAAATATGTAAACTTTTTTAAGAAAGACAATAGATCAATGTAGCAGGATAGTCCAAAAACAGAGCCCTGCTTATATAGAAACTTATTAATAATAAAGGTGATGTTACAAATCAGTAGTAAAGAGGGCCAGGAAGATAGCTCAGTAGAATAAGTGCTTGCCTGTCAAGCACAAGGGCCTACATTCAATCCCCAGTTCCCAAAAAAAAAAAAAAAAACATAAAGATACCTATCAGTAGTAAAAAGATGAACTAATTCTTTAAAGGATAAAGGAGTTATTTCCATACCTTACATTATATTTTAAAAATATAAAAGCACTAGAATAAAATATAGAGTGTATTTATGACTTAGGACAGTGACAGAATATAAATGAAGGAAACAAAAATTAGAACTTAATATGAATTTTAAACTTTCATTTTGGCTTGATTTTTTAAAACAGGGCTTCACTATATCATTTAGACTAGTTTTAAACTCACTATGTAGCCCAGACTGGCCTTGACTTCATGGCAATCCTCCTGCCTCAGCCTCCCAAGTGCTGAGATCACAGGCAGGCACCACCACACCTGGCTAAGCATTTTAATTCTTTTTTTCTTTTTAGTGGTACCAGGGATTGAACTCAGGATCTAGCGCTTGTCGGGCAAGCTTATTCCATTGAGTTATCTCCCCGGCTCATTAAATTCTTGTATAGTAAAAAATATAAAAGGTACAGGTTGGAAAAATAGCCCAGCCACAAATACTGGATCCAAAGAATATATATTCAGGACATTTATAGAAGTCCTTTAGATCAATTTGCTAGAAGAAACAAAAATATCAATATAATTCAAAGTAAAAGAGACCTAAAAGGTCAATCTCAGTGTCTACCTCAAACTCGAAATCTTGCCTCAGTCTCCCTAGTGCTAGAATTACAGGTATGTGACAACATGCCCAATTTCATTTCACTGATTTTTATAATTTTTTGTTCTCTTTTATATTTTTTCTACTTACACAAAATGACACTAATTTATTAATTACAGTAGGTTAACATACTACAGCAAATATAAAGGCTGAAACACAATAGACATTTAATTCTATCCAGGTAGGCATACTGAGAAACTCAGGTTGACATGAAAGTGGCTGTGCTGCCACTTTCCATATTTGATTTCAACGGTATTCTGACTACTACCTAAAAGTGAAGTGCACTGGGAACCAAGAGTGGGACACTTAAGTACTGGGTGTAGAAGTGGCACTTATCAATTCCACTCCATTCCATACAATTCTATCCCAAGATAGGTTGGAAGATGAAGTGGAGTTACCCATGTGTTACTAATAGGAATGAAAGAGAAAGAACAGATTTGGACAGACAGTAGTAGTGCCACATACCTGAATAATGCAGCTGATTACATGTTTTTGAACTTTAAATGAATGGAAACATACTATTTTTTTTTTTCATTTATGTAGTTGGTACAGAGTCTCACTATGCTCAGACTTGTAGTGACCCTCCTGTTTTCAGCCTCCTCAGTGCTGGAATTATAGGTGTGCATGGTCCCTGGCTCAGCGCACCCCAGGGGCAGAGCAGGCAGAGCATGCGGTACTGGAGATCAAACCCTACTCCGCTTGCTAAAGCAGGCACTTAGTCTGCTGAGCTATTTCACCAGCCCTAATACTATGATTCTTTTGTGGCTGGCTTTTCTTATTGCTAGTTATATTATTTAAGCAAAGCTGTTTTAAACAATGTTTTCAGAGAAGAGGTACAGAAAGAAATGTTCAAGTAGAGAGTTGTGCTACCTACACTCTACAGTTTACAAAACATATGCTCCAGACTCTACTTTTTACACAAATAAGAGGGCTGATTAAAGTGCTCCCAGACCCTGTGAGTGATTATGCTACTCACTCAACTTTACTTAAAAAAATATTATTTCCATGGCTTTTACATCACAAATTTGTACTACAAGTTATCCTACTTCTCCTAGATCAATCTCTCTCCAGCCCAAATGGTAACTAGTATTTGCATAAACGCTGTGTGAGGTATTTGGTACCTTTTATAAGAGATCAAAACATTTGACTGGTTGGAACTTAGGCCCTCTTGGACTCCTTAACATTGCATTCTAACTGAACAACTCTCCAAAGATTCTACACGTGAAATATTTAAAGATGATTACTATTTTCTTCAAAGAAAATACTTCAGAAACACCTTTCCTTCTACTCACTGTGATCATCTTTAGCATAAAGAACTGAAAAACAAGAAAGGGAAGTACACATTGTGTAATTCTTTTTTATTTTTGTTTTTTATTTTGTTTTTTGAGACAGAGTCTCACTATGTGTGGCCTTAAATTCACTACGTAGTGACTTGTGGTAATCTTCCTGTCTCACCCTCCCAAGTGCTAGGATCACAAGTGTAGTGGTTTTAAGGATATGTTGACATATTCACTGATATTGCTCCCTTCAAAGGCTGAAGCCTAACTTCCCTTCTCACTATAGTGTGAGCTGCATTTGGCAATTAGTTTGATAAAAAGAGTGGTGAAAATGAAGGTAACTTGTCATAAGACACTGAGGCCTCCATGTTTGCATGCATTTGTGTGTGCAAGGTAAGATCAAAATATAGGTGAACATTTAAACTTTTAAACAAATTAAAAGACACATCACCATTAATCTTCAAGCCAAGAAGATGGCTCAGTAGAATAAGCGCTTTCATAGCAAGTGCAAGGGCCTGAGTTCAATCCCTGTTTCCACCAAAAAAAAAATCTCCTTCAAAACTCTTCCTTGCTTCAAACACCCCATCATTCTTGTCACTTTCTCAGTTATAGACAATTGAAAGACAGGCTCATAAAAGCATTATAGTGTGTCCTCATCTATTTTATTCACTGTATCTGGCACCATGCAACTTTTGGCTTTTCCCCACAGTCAAAATGACCATAAAAGGTAAACATTTTGAACCAATTTAGGAAACTAAGGGAGCCACAACAACATAACTGAAGATACTCACAAAAGAGAACTTCCAGAACTGCATCATAGAGTGAAAAGAACAATGAGATGAGTATTCAAAACCAGGGAGAGGGACAAATGTATCTTTTATAGAAACAGTTTTTTTTAAATTTAAATATTTACTATATTTTTTAAACACACTTCTATGGGTGTTATGTCTCATCACTAGAAGGGGACAGCTGCTGCTGTGCTATGAAAATAGTCAAGAGCCCTATGGAAAGGTTCACATAACAAGGAACTAAAGCTTCCTGCCAATGGATAGTAAGGAATTGAAGATTCAGTGAATCTTCTAGTCCTACACAAGTCTTCAGATAACTACAGTTTCATAGGTCCCAAGCCTCAACTATAGAGCTAAACTGCTCCTAGATTTCCAAACCATAGAAATTGCAAATTAACTATTTATTATTTTGAGATTTTTTTTTTCCAGAGGCAATAGAGAATTGAATTGCCTATTTTCTAACATAATTTGCTCACTCAAATTATGTTAGCCTCTCTACGTTACCAGAGCTCAATTTTCGGGAAAGGTTCCCTGTCTAACACTTCTCATAATAACTAAATATAAGGACTACAACTGGTATTTTCTTATACTCTACTGGCAATATCCTCCTAAGGATATTATTAAGATTCTGGTCATGGTACAATTTATAAAGTGGTGGTAGAAAATTAATGGCATCAGGGACGTCCACCATGTAATATTCCTAAATGCAAAAGAAATCTCAGTAAGCAAATGTAGTTTATTAGAGTCTTAAGGTTCAACTTTCATTCTAGAATGAAAACATACAGTGAAAAACTCATGATCAATCACAATCAGTTCAGAAGCATGTTACTCTTCCTAGTTTTTTTTTCTTTTAGCCAAGTTTTATAGTGATACATGGGTTGTATTCATTCCTCACATTAGTCGTAACTTCTTACATTTAACTTTTAACTTAGCAATTACTTTCCCTCCATAAACTACCAAAGGATTTTATTGGTATTTCTTTCTTGCTATCATTTATTCACCTAATCATTTACTGAGTATTCCCACATCATTTAAGAACATGTATTTCCCATTTTTCTTACATAATAAGCAACATAGTATACATATACTTTTTTTTTTTTTTTATGTCTTTTTGAGACAGGGTCTCACTATGCAGTTCAGGCTGGCCTCGAGCTCACTTTGTAGCTCAGGCTGGTCTCGAACTCACAACAAGCCTCCTGCCTCAGCCTCCCGAGTGCTGGGATACATATACTTTTGTACCTTCCTTTTTCTCTTAACTGACAATAAAAATTATTCCATTTCACTTTTAGAAAAAAGAATCAGTTTTCTATTACATGAATGAAGACAGACATTGTACAGTGTGTATCTTTTTTTGGCGGGGGAGTAGTACCAGGGATTGAACTCAGGACCTCATGCTTGCTGAGCATGCACTTTATTCCACTGAGCTATTTCCCCATCCCCCTAGTTTGTATCATTTTAATTTGGCATTTCAAATCTGGTTCAGAACAGGTACTACTAACTTTTAATTTATTATTTTCTTTAATGAACAAGTAAAAACTTGACCCAACATTTCAACTAATGATGAGAACATAGTTATGATATACAGTAAATATCATCAGGATCACTATCAGAAAGTAAACATGATCTGCAAAACTGACCTAAAAAGTAAGGAATCTATGCTCTACTTTTGTGCACCAGTACATTTGAAAAACACATATTTGTATTTCCTGAGAATAATCCAAAAAGGCACACATGTTGGACATGGCATTGTATACCTGTAATCCCTATGCTCTGGCAGGCTAAAGTAGGATTATGAGTTCAAGCAACATACATCTAGCAGATATGTAAGACAGTTGCACAGCTAGTTTCTTATCTCATTGAGAAGAAAGGTTTGTGCTAATATTATTTAAATAAGGTATCATGCCTATATCTTGCACGCCTGAGTAACTACCACTAAGACAATACACAATGTATTAATCATTATAACTCTCCTACTAACCTGCTTTGAAACTGTTTTATTATATTGTTTTGGTCTCTTTAAAAGAAAGAAAAAGTAAAATAAAATAAAAAAGGGCTGGCGATATAACTCAATGAAGGCCTTGAGTCTAGTGCCCCCAATAAAGAATAATTATTGAATTTTTGATATAATTCAGGTATAAAAAATAAGTAAACAGCTACACTCTTAATTTACTGATAAGAGACATCTGCTATAATAATGTCTGTAAGTATGCACCTTGTACGATACCAAAGCAGTATGAAAACAGTTTGCAATGTATTAATTTATCAAATCTGTCTTGTTAAGGTGTCTTAAAACTGTCTGACTAAGGGGCCGGGGAAATGGCTCAGTGGAATAAGCGCTTCCCTGGCAAGTCCAAGGGCCTGAGTTCAATCCCCGGTTCTGAAAAAAAACTGTCTGATTGATATTTGTACTTCAATAAAATAAAAAATAAATTAAAAATAAAAAAAAGAGAATAAAGAAAAAAAAGTAACAGTATACAGAGTCAAACCATAGTTCTCTTGACAATGAAAATTATTACATTTAATTTTTAGGAAAAAAATTCTATTATGTGTTCTATTACATAAATGAAGACAATTACTATATGTCCCAATTACTCGAGAGGTTGAGACCTGAAGATGACAAATTAAAGGCCATCCTGGACAATCAGAAACTCAAACTAAAAAAATAGATGACTGAAAAGAGATAAGGATGAGACTCAGTTGTAGAATGCTTCTAGACTCCATCCCTAATGCCAATAAATAAATAAATAAATAACCCACACAAAAACCAAGTCAGTAAGGAGTGCAAGAAATCTTAGCACATGGTTCTGCCTCCATACATTCATAATGTAACCATCCTAGAGCACCTATTTGGAAGTGGGTCATATTAATTCAAACTGTTAGGTATCAAATGGCTCTGTCACTTACTAGTTACACGATATGAACAAGTTTTTCTGATCTTTTTTTTTTTTTTTTTGGTATCAGGAATCAAACTCAGCACCCTGTATTTATAAGGCAGGTGCTGCACCACTGAGCTATATCCCCAGACCTGAACAAGTTTTTAAACTTCTCTGCCTCATTTTCTCATCTTTAAAGCAGAGTAGTTGTTCCTATAGAATAAGGAGCTATAATGAGTAAAGATAACTCATAAGCATTAAAGTATATGGTAAGTGCTCATGGAATGTTACTCAGTAGGCTATATATAACATTCATAAAATATCTCATTTGATTAATTCTAACATTTGTTTGTTTATTTATTTATTTGATACAGGTCTCACTCTTCAGTTCAGACTCATAGCAATCCTCCCTTCTCAGCTCCCCAGCAATGAGATTAGAGGCATGTGCCACTACACCCAGTTTCGGGGCCTGCATGGCAGTACCTGTGGTGGAACTTGAGTCCTTACACTTGCCAGGCAGGTGCTTAGACTGCTAGCTATCTCCCCAACCCAAATTCTAACTTTACTGTTGAAGCAATTAGGGGAAAAACTTTAGAAGGGGGAGAAGTAAAAAAGAAACTAAAAAAATTCATGATTTTAAAGCCCATAAATATACCAATATTTAAACTGCATACTCATCAAATGTCAAATCATACATGATCATCATAATGCTTGACATTATTAAATATTAGTTCACAAACTCAATCCTCTCTAGGATTCTAGTCACAAAATGAACTGGATGAGAACTGAATCAAATTTCCCCATAAAGTCAACATTGAACCTACCACTGAATTTCATTCAGTTCTCATCTAACTCAGTTTATAACTAGAATCATGAAAAGACTCAAATTAATGAACCAAGATATCTCTGTATTCAGAAATTCACACTTCAACAGGAACTCCAAAAATAACTGATATGGAAGCATGACCTGATGAAACTTCTGACAAAGATATAAAAATAATTGTAGTAAGTTAGCAAAACAAAGGAACAATAAAAAATAAAAATAAATGGAAGACATTTATTTGTGTTAATACTTTTATTTTATGAGAACAGAGGATTGAACCCAGGGGCTTCAGACTGACCTACCTTCCAGCCCTTTTTTAGTTTTTAGCTTTTGAGAGAAGGTCTCATTAAGTCATTAAAATTTCCTAGATTTGGCTTCAACTTGCAATATTACTGTCTAGGCCTCTCAAAGTGCTAGGATTATGGGTACATACAACCACAGCAGACTTAACTTTTAAATCTTCCCTCACTTCTTGAGCTTCTTTTTGTATAGTTTGGTTGTTTTTTAAAACCTGAGTTAAGGCTGGGGAGATAGCTCAGTAGAATAAGTGCTTGAGTTCAATCCCTGGTACCAAAAAAAAAAAAAAAAAAAAAAGAAAACCATGAGTTAAGTGGCTTAAAAATAGCTTTGAAAAAATATACTTTTCCTTTTTTTCTTTTTTATGTATTTGGTACAGGGTCTTACTACACATCTTGAACCTGCAGTGACCCTCCTGTTTTCAGGCTCCCTAGCACTGGGATAATAGGCATGCGCCACCACGCCTAGTCTCAGTGTGCCCAGGGTATGGCTGGCAAGGCCTGTGGTGCTGGGGATTTGCTCTTGCCTAAGAAGGCACTTAGTCTGCTGAACTATCTCACCAGCCCAAAATGTTTTTCAAATGTTAAAAGTACCCAGGTATTATGGCACACACTCCTTGATCCCATCACTCAGAAGACTGAGGCAGCAGGATCACCAGCCTGAGCTATATAATGAGTGCAAGACCAGCCTAGAAAAACACAGAGTAGAGTCCCTGTCCCAAAAAACAAAACAAAAAAATCACAAAAAAAAGAAAGCTAAGGGCAAACAGACACATAAGTAATCAAACTTAAAAGTAGTAAAATAGGGCCAGGGAGATGGCTCAGTGGAATAAGTGCTTGCCTGGCAAGCACAAGGGCATGAGTTCAATCCCTGGTTCTGCCAAAAAAAAAAGTTCTCTTCCTAAAAAAAAAGGAGTAAAATATCACAAAGTCAATGATAAATTCTTACCACCATAAAATCGAATCATACAGCCAAGATCAGGATTTGTAGCCTCCTCCTGTATGCGCATAGGATCATCAAATCCCAGCCTGGATAAGTAATCATAAACAATCTGAAGAGGTCGTTCAGTAGATTCCAGTCTCCTGCTTACACAATTACAAAGAAAAATATTTGGTAAGTAACACACATGTTGCATTTTTTTAATCTTTCAATATAATTTTGGTTTTTATTTCAAGATCAAGGTTTTTTTGGATTTTTTCTTTTTGTCTTTTTGAGACAGGGTCTCACTATGCAGTTCAGGCTGGCCTTAAGCTCACTTTGTAGCTCAGGCTGGTCTCGAACTCACAACAATCCTCCTGCCTCAGCCTCTTGAGTGCTGGGATTACAGGCATGCGCCACCATGCCCAGCAAGATCAAGGTTTTAATAGCACATATTACAATAAGTCTAAACACATGATTTTCAAAGAATCAGGTCACAGAATCCACTTACACTTCATTATTGTTGTTATTATTATTGTTGTTGTTGTTGTTATTATTTTGAGACAACAATCTTAGTATGTAGCTCAGACTGGCCATGAACTTGTGAAAGCCTCCATGCACAATCTTGCGTCAATTTCTGACTGCTGGATTGGCAGTATGTGCCACTACACCCAGTCCCTTTATATTCTTTAATGACCTCAAAGAGCTTCTGTTTAGCTGGTTTATATTTATTGATATCTACTATTAGGAGTTAAAACTAAGATATACAAGATTTATTGTCTTAAAATAGTGATAAACTCATGGTACATAAACATAAATATTTTTAAGTGTTTTTAAAAATAAGATTGAATGGTATGAGTGGCACTATAACATTTTTGCAAATTTCTTTAATAGCTGGTTTAACTGAAGATGGCTGGATTCTCATATCTGTTCATAGTATATTGAATTTGTTAGATCTCATGTCATGTAGTCTCTGAAAAGCTCCAATGTATACTTATGAGGTATTGCAAATGAAAAAAAGAAAATTAATGTCTTATTATAAAATAGTTTTGACCTTACCTCTTTAAAGAGTTTCAGCATTAGGAAAAGCATTGCAAGGTCCTTTGAGACTCTCTGGTCTAAACTTAATGCAATGGATTTACAAAAGCTGTATTTAAATATAACCTAAAATAAAGGATTATACTTGGCCTTAAGTGATTTCATATAAGCTATACACACAAAATACAAAAGTAAGCTCTGGGGTTGTCTACTCTGCCCCAAGGACTATATATTTCTAATGGCTGCATAGATTATATTTTCAAAACTAGGAATGAGCAGGTTGGTTGTACACACCTCTAATCTTAGCACTTGAAAAGCTGAAGTAGAAGGGTTGTGAATTCAAGGACAGACTAGGCTTTATAGAGAATTCAAAGCCATTATGTTTGAGACCCTGTCTCAAACATGCACACAAACATGAAAAAAAGCTAGGATTGAATAGACCCAAATTTCCCAAAGATCATTTGACCACATGATCCTGACCAAAAGCTGAGATAAAATCAGAAGGCTTAGTAATTACTTAAGACCTCCCTGATGGCACTGTACTTTGCATCAAATAACTTAAAATATTAATGGGGGATTGTTTTTGGTACTGGAGACTGAACCAAAGGATTTTCACACTGAGCATTTATGGCTCCTGGTAACACTGATTTTATATCAAAGAGGCTTAAAACTATCTTTTGGAGGGGCAGTGCTAAAGATTGAACCCAGGGTCTTCACAATGAGTTATATTCCTAACCATTTTTAAATTTTGAGACAGGGTCTTGGTAACTTACTAAATTTGTAAAACTTGTAATCCTCTTACCTCAACTTGCCAGAGTGCTAAAATTACAGCAATATGGTACCACACCTGGCTTTAATTTTGTTTTCGCTTTTTTTTTTTTTTTTTTTTTTTTTTTTTTTTTTTTTTTTTTTTTTTTTTTTTTTTTTTTTTTTTTTTTGGTAGACCTAAGATTGGGAGTGAACCCAGGGGCCTTCACTAAAAAATATTTTATAAATAAAACTTATCAGAGTTGGTATGTGTAAGCTGTAATTCCTGTCTCAAAAAAAAGAACAAAATAAAAGTCAGAGAGAAAGATAGCATGTATAGTGTGTGTAAGGCTTTATAGCAGTCATACTAGTAAGAGAAGTCTATTATTATTTTTTTTTTATTTTATTTTAGGGAAAGGTTTACAGGGTGTTCAGGGACTCCCTACTAGATCAGACTCATAGTCAAGCAAGTCTTTTATAGTGCTTTTTTTTGTATGTGTATTTTTTTAGTACAGGGTCTACCGGGTCTCACTATGTAGATTAGACTCATAGTGATCAACCTCTGTTCAGCCTCCCAAGAGCTGGGATTACAGGTGTGCACCACCATGCCCATGCCCAGTCTCAATCAAGTTCTCAGCTCACTCCGGGGCGGAGCCTGCAGAACATGGCTGGGAATGAACACTGGCTACTGCATCTGCTTAAGCAAGCGCTTTATATAGTGCTTTCTTTTATCAGAAAGCAAGGAACAATACATACAGTGGTATGAATGTAAGTTCCAAAAGTCAAAGTCCCTGAGTCTGAGTCTCAGTTCTGTCACTTACCAACTCTATGCCTCTGTATAAGATATTTAACCTTTTGGCATCAGTACAGAGGGAATAACAATAAAAATCTAGCTCAGAGAGCTGATATTAATTTACTTACAAGACATAACATGTAAAGTTGCATGTAACAAGTATTCAGTAATATGTTGACAATTATAATTCCCCAAAAATTTAGGATTGTAATTATATTTTAATTAGAAGGAAAACAAAGAACCAGGAAGATGGCTCAGTAGAATAAATGCTTTCCTAGCAAGCACAAGGGCCTGAGTTCAATCCCCAGTTCAGCCAAAAAAAAGAATGAAAACAGAGTATCTTCCTCACCTAAAACAATCTAAAAGCAAGTACAGAAAAGCCTTTGGTGTCTAAAAGATCTTAAAAAAACATTACAAGGGGGCTGGCAAGATAGCTCAGTGGACTAAGTAACTATTTTGGCAAGTGCAGGGATTGCGGATTAATCCCAGGTCCCACATTCTATGCCAGCCCCGGCCCTGCCCCTGGGACACGTTGAGCCAGCAATTGAGACCAGGCGTGGTGGCACATGCCTGTAAACCCAGCACTGGGGAGGCTGAGACAGGAGGATCATTATGAGTCTAAGCTGCATAGCAAGATCCTGTACCAAATACACAAATGAAAAAAAAAATTTTAGAGGATTCTGTTTATGAAACTTAAGAATTACATTGATTAGACAAAACAATATATTTTCCATAATGGCAAAAAAATACTAAGGACAGTTGTGTTTTATAGTTGACTAAAAAATGTGGTTGCCAACAAGATTTAAGTTAAAAAATATATTAAAATGGGGACATTGGGCCACAGAGATAGCTCAGTAGTCTAAAAGACTGCCTAGGGAAGTGAAAGGACCTGGGTTCAATCCCTAGCATCACATGCCTCATGCCCACCCAACTCCTTGCACCCAAGTGAGCTGAGCCGGCCACTGAAACTGGGTGTGGTGGCACATGCCTATAATGCCAGCACGGAGGAGCCTGAAACAGGAGAATCACTATGAGTCTGAGCTGCATAGTGAGACTCTGTACTAAATACATAAAAAAAAAATTTTTAAAGCGAACGCTATAAAAACATATGAACAACTGCATCAAAGTGACAACTAAGGAACAGAAATCAAAGTGATATACAAAAAAGACAAAACTACAACTACCTTGCTTTTCCTTAATGTTTAGTTGTCTTTAAGCTTTTAGAAACTGAGATAAAGTCAGAAGTTTAACAAGAAACAAAGAATAAAGCTAAAAAGACCGATAAAAACTGAACTTAATAGAGATAGAAAATAAGCTCTTCAGAGTAAAGACATTATTAACCCATAACTAAAGAAATTCAAAACCCACAAAAGTCTATAAGAATGTTAAGAATTATCATACTACCATGGAAGAACTTTTCTGAGACAGAGGGATTTCTAATACCCTGCATCTTGGTAGGGTCAAGTAACCATACAGTAAGAATGACTAGAGACATTCTCTCAGGCTTTCACAGAGAGCAAATTGGTCAAGCAATGGCCGTGACTCATTCACATGGCTGACACTGATAAAGGATCTACAAATGCGGTAGGAGTTTAAGGGTAAATCCTAAGCGGTTTAGACTGACTTTGTCAGATATAAAAGTTACATTTCTTGTTATGTAGGTCTTGCTTTATCTTGGTCTTAACCATCCAGCAGAAAAAAGTATAAAAAGGAGGTATAAAAAGTATAGCCATATTAATAGGCTAGCTGTAAAAGGCTCAAGTCAACAACCTCTGACACTGCCAGTCCTACGGAAAACCCACTACTATTATGGACTATGGGACTATATAGGATTATTTTGCTGAATTCACGCACCTACAATATTTAAATGACAATGGAATACCCTTCTCTGACAAAACCAAACAAAAAAAGGGGATACAAATGAACAATCATTTTGTATCTGTATATTCAAAATAGGATAGATATACAGCCATTTTCTCTTAATTCAATGAATATACAGATTTGTTCTAATAGTGTTTGTGAACAAGATATCATTCTGTATCTTGTACTATGAATAACAACTGAGAAGACAACAGTATCCAATGTATTAATTATTGAAACTGTCCTACTAATTGGTTTTAGTAGTAGACAATGAAACTGTCTCATTGCTATTTGTTTTTTAATGAAATTATTAAAAAAAAAATAATGACTAGAGAAGGACTAACTTAAAAACAAAGAGACTAAGGATATAAACAGCTATGATCTTCAGATGTCAAGTGGGATTAGATTTATTCTATATTAATCCCATAAATGGAACTATGAACAATGAGAAGTTGTCTAGGCAGATTTGTTCTAAACATGAAGAAGAATTTTAATAGAAGGGCCGGCGAGACTCCTCAGTGGACTAAGTGCTTTCTTAGGTAAGTGCAGGGCACAGGGTTCAATCCCTGACACTGCATGCTGTGTAAGCCCTGCCCCTGGCCACGCTGAGCTGGTAATGGAGTTCAGGCATAGTGGTGCATGCTTGTAATCCCAGCAGTAGGGAGGCATAAAAAGGAGGATGACTACAAGTCTGAGCTGCATGGTGAGACCCTACACCATACAGAGAGAGAAGAATCTTAATAGATACTCAACAATAAATAAGACTATCTTATAGAATTTTTCACTGAGAATTACAGAACAATCTGTCACAGATATTTCAGAAGAGACTCCTATAAGAATCAATTTGGTGCACATGACTACTACTGTCTTTTAGAACTCAAGTGACTGTAAGAGCCAAATGTCTATGATGATGAACACCTCTAACAGAGGACTGAGAAGACTGAAGGAGGAAGATCTCAAGTTTGAAGCCAACCCAGACTACATAATAAGACCCTGCATCAAAAAAAAAGCTAGCCAGGAATGGTGGCAAACACTTTTAATTGCAGCACTCAGAAGGCTAAGGCAAGAGGACTGTCATGAGTTTGAGGCATGCCTAAACAAGAAAGAGAGAGGGGTGGGGGGAGGGAGGGAAGGAAGGGTCAAGAAGTATTTAAGACATCTTTCTAAAATAATACAAATTCATATGAAACTTCCTACTTTAGGATATAAAGTTCAATATATTTAAATGTTATAATCTCATATAATGACTAAATACTCTTAACAAAGAAATAATTATGCCTTTAAACTGTTCCTTGCACAACTTTCCTTTCCTTCCTTTCTGGAGAAAATAGAAATATGGAAACATCCTAATTCTGATATATTTTACATGATGAAATGTCCTGGACTAAAAATCTCCAGACTGTACATTTTGGAAACCCTCTGTATCAATGATGGTGAACTTTTAAAGACCAAGTGCCAAACTGCAACCCAAAACCGCTTATTTATCACAAAGTGCCAACACTGCAACTAAACCTGAATTTTGAGGTTTTAGTTTACAAAACTCTACACTAACATCATTTGTCTTAAAAGGAAAAATACAACAATAATATGCATGTCATAGGTTCACTACCATTACTCTATATATTTCTACATAAAGACAGTATTTTATCTGATGGTAGGGAAAAAACAAACAATATTTTGAGAAGTACCAAAAAAAGTACAATGTGAGCTAACCCCACTTACTCATTAAACTCATCTCCTTAATAGATTATAGGGAAAGGATACACAATAATAGTTCAATGTTTTGCTTCAAAGTCCCAAAACTTTAGGAAACTAGTGATTATTTGTTAAATCTCTCACAAATCAAAGAGAAATTATATATTGAAAAGTTATAAGAGAATAATGCAACAAAAATCTATATTCAACATTTGAATTACTTCCATTACTGTTATATGATGATCAAGAAGATACTGTAATCCATTTAAAACTGAATATGACCATATGATAATTTCTCATTAAACCAGATAATGAATGCAACAATGCTAAGAACTACATCAGGGTTTATTTACACCTATATCAATTTCATTAAAAAGTCAGCATGCTTGTAATTCTTGTTACTCAGGAGGCTGAGGTAAAAGGATCACAAGTTTGAGTCAGCCCGGGGCCACTTCATGAGACCTTATCTCAAAATAAAAGTTAAAAATGAGTTAGGGATGTAGCCATTATAGAGCACCCAGCACTGAACTCAATTCCTAGCACTGCAACAACAACAAAATGCTAATCTTCAGGTCTCACTATGTAGTTCAGGCTGGCCTGGAATTCACAGCAACCCTCCTGCATGAGCCTCCCAAGTACCATGATTACATTTAATATAATATCCCCTAGGTTTATCCGTATTGATAAACTATACCCCATAAATATACAAAATGTAATAAAACTTAAAAGAGAGACTATGCTAGGGCCACGACCAAAAAAATGCTAAGTTTCAGGCAAACCATATTATTTTCTATTGCTAAAATAATTTGCTAATGTAGAAGAGAGTTTAAATCACTTCATATGTCACTTGTACTGGGAAACCTAAAGGTTACATTTTTAAATTAGCATATTTCATTACATCTAATACACCATTTTTATACACCACTACTGTACAACAAAAAAAATATAGCTGGGTGTATTAGTATATGCCTGTAATTCCAGCTACTCAGGAGGCTGAGGCTCAGGATCACAAACTCAAGGCCAACCTGGGTTCAGGGAGATGGCTCAGTAGGTGCTTGCCTGGCAAGCGCAAGGGACTGAGTTCAATCCCCAGTTCTGCCAAAAAAACAAACAAACAAACAAAAAACCACAAGGCCAACCTGGACAATTTATGAGACCCTCTCTCAAAATTTATTTTAGAAGATTCCTGGTTGATCCCCGGCCTACTGTGTCAGCCTGCCCCCAGGGCACACTGAGACAGCCATTGAGACTGGGCATGGTGGCACGCACCTGTAATCCCAGCTCTTGGGAGGCTATAAACAGGAGAATCACTATGAGTCCGATCTAGTAGACCCTGAATACCCTGTAGTCCCTTCCCTAAAATTAAAAAAAAAAAAGATTCCTGGGAAGAAGTCCCTTAATCCTTAGTAACAAAAGGGTCTTCGTTATCCACAGGCCCCATGGGTCACCACTGAACTTATGATAAAGACAAAGGGACTCAGGATGAGGGCTGGTCACTAGAAAGACCAACCAAAGATTAGCAGGTTGGCACTTTGAGCCACTCTGGCCAAATGGAGAAAACAAGAAGCTTAATTCAATCACATAAGACAGTGATTCAGGTAGTCATGCATTTGTAACAAACTCCCAGTATAAAGTGTAAAAGGTCAGTGGAGCTCCCAGGTTGCTATATGCTTCAAAGTGCCAGGATGATGGCAGCCCAACATTTCCTGGGGAGAAGGGACAGAAACTCTGCCTTGGGAACCCTTCAAATCTTGCCGATTCTCTTCAGTGAGCTAAGTTTGACTTTATATTAAACTTTACATTAAACATAAATATAGCACTTTCCTGAGTTCTGTGCATCTTTTCGGTTAATTACTGAAACTGAGGGGATGATAACTTCCAAATTAGTAGCCAGCTGTTAAGAAGTTCAGGTGGCCTAAGAAACCCTGAAGAGCTGCTGAAATTAAAATCAGTCTTATCTGTCCTTTAATTTGTAAAATCAGCACTAACCTAGGTGATCAGTGTCAGAAGTACATTACAGTAAGCCAGATGGTGTCAGAACCATTAAGGAAAAAAAACTGCCAAATTAAGCCATGACCTAGCACCAACTGTGAGCAACATGCAGAATGCAGAAGTATTAAAATACAAAACAAAGCTTTAAAATAAAATTATTTATATTCTAATTAGTGGTATATAATATCTCCTCCCTCTCCACTTCCTCCTCTTCTTTTGTTTCTGAAACAAGTATAGATATGTATCCCATGCTAGCCTTGAACTCATATCCTCCTTCCTCAGCCTGAGTCCTCAGATTACAGGCAGGCAACACCCAGGCCAAGCCTAAAACATTGTTTTCAATTTTTAAAATAGTACAGAAAGGGCCAGCCAAACAGCTCAGCAAATTAAAGCGCCTGCAAGCAGGCACAGGGCTGAGGGTTCAATCCTGAGGCCTGCCATGCTGGCCCTGCCCTGGGGCATGATGAGGCAATTGAGACTGGGTGTAATGGCAGGGACCTGTTATCTCAGCTCTTGGGAGGCTGTAAACAGGCAGATAACCAGAGTCCAATCTAGTAGTGAGACCCTGAACACCCTGTAGACCCTTCCCTAAAATACAAATTAAATAAATATAAAAAATAAAATAGTACAGAAATATGAAGCACAAAACAAAACTAGGCATAAACACACCTGTAATTCCAATTATTCATGAAGCTGAGGAAGAAGGATTCAAAATTCCAAGGAAGGATAGGGAACTTAGGGAAGCCCTATCTCAAATTAAAAGTTTAAAAAATAGCTCAGAACTCCTTGGGTTCTGAGTACTAATTCCTAGTACTAACCCCATTCCCACTATTCCCTGAACATGCAAATTCCTTTTCACTTCCTCATTGGTAATCAGTTGGGTATATATTTTGGAATAGAAATTTTCATTTCATTTCAAAATATGGTGTCAGGGCTTGAGATGTCACACATTGGTGGAGTGCTTGCCTATCTTAATTTTTAAAAATTACAATAAAAAAACATATCGCTATTAGTCATAAACGTATTTTGTTGTGCTATTGTGACTGCCTGAGGTTCTTGAATCAATTCAAAACATTTATCCTTCATAGTTATTTTGATTTCTCCATATTCGTGAAGTCATATAGAACCATATCCAGTGAATAAGATGAATGAGGAAATACTACAATGTTTTTATGAGTTCACCTTTCCATTGAATAGTCCTCAACAGCAGCACTTAGCATGTTTTTCATCACACTTAATAGACATTCAGGAAAGAAGACTTCTAGAAATGCTTGAAAATGTGGCAAGAACAGGGCCAAGGATGTAGCTCAGTGTCACAGCGCCTGCCTAGCAAGTGTGAGGCTCTCAGTTTAATTCCCAATAACCAAAAAAAGTGGCAAGAACATGGGATGGAAGTGTTATCAGTGGGAGTATATTAGGGAGATTAATAGCAATGTGTCTTTTACAGTAATAATTTTTCAATTTTAAACACTCACCATAGACTATATTTCAATCACATGTATGACAGTGTGTGCGTGTGTGTGTGTGTGTGTGTGTGTGTGTGTGTGTGTGTGTGTGTGTGTTAAACCAATTTTGGCTGGATGTGGTGGCACATGACTACATTCCCAGCATTCAGAAGGCTGAGGCAGGAGGATAGCCATGAGTTCACCAGTGTGGGTATGTAGTGAGTTAAAGGCCAGCCTAAGCTACATAGTACAACCCTGTCAAAAAAAAAAAATATATATATATATACATATATATGTATATATATATATATGTATATATATTACAACAAATTTTGGTGATTTGCAAGAAGTCACCAAGCAAGACAGTACGAAAAAGGGATTAGGACTCAGTAACCCATGTAGTTCAGTGTGAAGATCCTAGGTTTAATACCACAAAAATAAAATAAAATTTAAACATCAAGATACCAAATCTGGGGCTGGGAGATGGCTCAGTGGAATAAGTGCTTCCCTGGCAAGCGCAAAGGCCTGAGTTCAATCCCTAGCTCCACAAAAAAAAAGATACCAAATCTTATCTTGTTATAAACATTCTATTCTTGGTTTATCTTAAAATGGTTATCAAACTCTTAAAAATCTTAGTCATTTTAATGACTAAGAATAAAAGTAAGTATATAACCATGAGTCAAAGAGCAATCTACTTTATTACATATGATCTTGTTACAACTTTTCAAATGGATGGCAATAATTACACTAAGCTTCACTGGTGAGTCATTTATCACTTGAACAGTTCAACAGAAAAAGGCAAGGTCAAACAACACAACGTTGGAAGCAACAGACGAGGACTCCTGGTATGTCCCAACTGAACCTACCAACAGCTTCAGAAATGATGTTTTCAACCTCAATTCTCTGGGCCTGTTTTGTATCTATGAAACAAGGGGAATGTTTTCAGCAATTCCCAATGGGAAGTTCTCTGAGGACAGGACAATTCTTTGCAGTCTCATACACTGAAGTCTCTCTGCTCTTTCTCCCATAATACTGCTAACTCTGTCTAGTAATTGAGACAGTCAAAAGCCCTCAGCCCACACATAATTGGGAGTGGAGTAGAAGAGACATAGTTTCACTAATAGATGATCTCTCTATAGTTCCCTCAAGTGTAAAAATTACATAAACTACAAAGGACTTATATTTAAATGAAAAGTCCATAAATGAAAAAAAAATTAAAAAGAAGAAATAAGTGATATGGAGAAAACAATGATTTTAAGTTCCAGTTACCTACTTCCAGGCCCTAGCCTAGTGAATCCCAATATATAGATTTATAGGTAATAGTTTAGTCAATACAACAGTATTGCTAAGAATTGAATGAGTTGAAGCAACCTAAATAGGTGATATTTACTCAGCATTTGGGGCTAGGAGTATAGCTCAATGGTAGAACACAAGCTTTGCAGGCTGTAAACCCTGGATTTAATTAGATGCAAGGATAGAGATGAGGTACAAGGAAGTAAGTAGCACTTTCTTGCTACTCAAAGTACAGTACAACACTTGGGAGCTTAATAGAAATATACTATCTCAGACCCTATCTTAGCTTTACTGAATCAGAATCTGTGTTAACAACTTTCCTAAATGGAAGGTTCAACAAGTACTACTTTACAATTAGTAATGTATTTAAAAATATATAATTAATTTAATCCTAAAGACAACTCAAAAATACAATTATTCACTTACATATTAGTAAACTGAGGCATAGGAAGCATGAAGTACTCACAGAGTAACTGTCAGTGCCAGGATTTGAACTCACACTTGTTCTGGAATCTAACCCCTAGACCATTACTGCGTCTCTCAATTTTTAAACAATTCATATTGTTATCCATAACATGGAGCCAAGTGTAGGGGCTCATACCTATAATCCCAGCACGTTAGCAGGTTGGGACAGAAGAACAGCAAGTTTGAGCCCAGCTTAGCAAGATCCTGTCTTAAGCAAAATGGGATAGGAACATAACTCAGTGGTAGAGCACTCCTGGCTCAATCCATAGTATTGGGGAGAAAAAGAAAAACAAATTGGTGTCTAAGTAATTTTTACTGATACAATTAATATGATCCATTAGATAAAGCAAGAGGAAACAAAATTGAATATATGGAGCTGGGGAGATAGCTCAGTGTCCTAAGCACCTGCCTGGCAAGTGCAAGGACCCAGGTTCAATCCCAGGACACCAAGCCAGCCATCAAAACCAAGCACAGTGATGCATGCCTGTAATCCTAGCACTGGGAGGCTAAGATAGGAAGATCTCTTCAAGTCTGAGCTGCATAGGAAGATCCAGTATCAAACAAATAAATAAAAGATCTTCTTAAAAAATTGAATATATGGGGACCTGGGAAGATAGCTCAGTAGAATAGGTGTTTGCCTGATAAGCACAAAGTTCTGAATTCAATCCCTGGTACCGCGAAAAAAAAAGTATGATATGAAACCAAATATGTAATTATTAAGAAATGTGCATGTGGTCAAAAAATTCTGAGGGAAAAAAATGTTACCAGTATAGGTTACAAAGATGAGATTTGCTGGGTACAATAATGCCAGCACTGGAGAGGCTGAAGTAGAAGGATCAAGAGTTCAAGGCCAGCCTATGCAATACAGAGAGACCCTGTCTCCAAACTCAAACAACAGGGCCGGGGAAATGGCTAGGTAGAATAAGCACCTGCCTGACAAGTGCAAGGTCCAGAGTTAAATACCTGGTACTACAAAAAAAAAAAAAAAAAAAAAAACCTCAAACAATAACAAAAGAAAAATGGGCAGACCTGCAATCCCAGCACTTGGGAGGCAGAGGCTACCGAGTAATTGTGAGTTCAAGACCAGCCTGGGCTACAAAGCGAGTTCAAGGCCAGCATGAACTGTACAGCAAAACCCTGTCACAAAAGAAAAGAGAAAGGAGGGAAGGGGGGAGGGGAAAGGAAGAAGAGGGAGGGGAGAAGAGAAGAAGGGGGATAGCAGATGGGGGATAGGGGAGGGGGAAGGGAGGGGAAGAGAGTGGTCTAAGGGCCTGCCTGGCAAGCACAAAGACCCAGGTACAGCAAGCCATACTGGCCCTGCCCCAGGCATGCCATGCCAGCCACTGAAACTGCACATGGTGGCACATGCCTGTAATCCCAGCGCTGGGGAAGCTGAAACAGGAGGATCACTACGAGTTCAAGCTGTGTAGCGAGACCCTGTACCAAAAAGAAAAGAAAATGGGATCTGGCATCAGAATGTTATGTTCAAACTCTTGCTTTATCATTTCCTAGTTTGTTTATTTTTAAGGTGAGATGCTTAATTCTTATACCTTACTTTCCACATCTATAAAGTGGGGACAGTGAGAAGAAAGTGAGAGAGAGAGAGAGAGAGAGAGAGAGAGAGAGAGAGAGAGAGAGAGAGAGAGAGAGAGAGAGAGAGAGAGAGAGAGAGAGAGAGAGAGAGAGAGAAGGAAGGAAAGAAGGAAGGAAGGAAGGAAGGAAGGAAGGAAGGAAGGAAGGAAGGAAGGAAGGAAGGAAGGAAGGAAGGAAGTTTTTACTCCACAATTTTGTTGGGATTTAAAGATCACAAAGCCTAAGTACTAAATATTATTATTTGTCTTTATGCTTTTTTAGTTTCCAAAAGTTCTTCAATGAACACATGTCATACTTTAGTAATACCTTAGACTATCAACTATCTTATAAAGGGTTATGTGAAGACAGTGCCTACTTCTTTTATTAGATAACCTAAGAATGAACACAAGCACTTAATAGCTGAGTAAGAGATGGAAAGAAGATCTTGAAATAACTATAATTAAACAGTAAAACTCCACAAGGAAGCTGCTGTGCCAGCTCCTCTCCTATAGGACCTTGAGTCAGAAATTTTTTGTCTACCTTGAATGCTGGGCATTCGAATTTCCTGGCAGTATCTGCCTGATCTTGAGTAAGCTACACTTCTCAAATCTCAATCTTCAGCTGGGTATACAGCTCAGTGGTACAGAACCTGCCTGCCCAAGCAAAAGTTCCTGAGTTTGATCCACAGTACAAAAGAAAGTCTTGGTCTTCCTCACCTGAAACAAAATGGTATTTTCCACTGGGATTATTGAAGGATTTACTGAGGAAAATACTCACAAAACTACCTAAGCACACAGACCATTGTGCAAGCCCTGAAAGTTAGCTAGCTTATCATCAGCCTTTACATCACCATCTTTAGTTAAATTCTAGAACACTTACTCCAGCAATGAAAATATCTCTGCTCTTTCAAACTACAGTTTGTGTTTTCATTACTTTTCAAATGACTGTATTTTCAAAAAGCTATTTCAATACAAATTATCAAGAAACCAGGGTTAAAAACATTCCATTTTTAAGCACAGTTTAGACTCATATAAGTAAATAAACTAAGTCACATGTAGATTCCTTACCAATTACAAGTCGTAGCAAACCCATTCCAGCAAGGTTTCCTCACTTCTAATATCTTTGTATACATAAACACAGCAAACAAATAAGGAAGTCACATGCTGAAGTAAACTGAAACACTACCAGCTATAATTTAGGTCAACACTTTCCACCTGATAAAATTAGATCAGACTCAGCACTGAGATTTAGAAAAGCTTAAGGATCACCCAGTCTGATCCTTTTGTTATACAAATAGATTTAGGAAATGTAGTTAAATGGTGAACAAGGAAAACATTCAAATGTTAATCTACTATTTCAGGCATTATCCAAATCCTAAGAAGAATACATAGTCAACTTAGTTTACTTTTAAAATTACATCACCTTTTAGTTTAGCTCAAGGTGTTACTATTATTACTTCATTTCTGAAGTGCAAGCTTCCTCTCTTAACTCTGACCGGGAATGAACCCACAGCTTTGAATTCTATTTCAAGACATTTTTTTCCTCTAATCCTAGCAATCTGAGCACTGAAGCTGGAGGGTCCTAAACTGGAGCCCAGCAACTCAGTGATTTAGTGATGCTCTGCCTCAAAAAATGAAAATGAAGGAGCTGGGGAGATGGCTCAGTGGATTAAGTGCTTCCCTGGCAAGTGCAAAGACCTGAGTTCAATCCCTGGTTCCACCAAAAAATAAAAATATGTGTTGTTGTAGCACCAGGGATGGAACTCAGGACTCTGCGCTTGTCAGGCAAGTGCTTATTCTACTGAGCTATCTCCCTGGCCCCTTTAAGGTTTTTATATAAACATGAAAAACAGCCTTGTAGTAATGTTATAGTATTCTACATCATTCTGTAGCCCAATCAGCCTCAAACTCATTCCATTTGCCTCAGCTTCTCAAAGGCTGGGATTACAAACATAAACCACCATAGCTGGTTAATGAGCAGGTATTTAAACAGCTCTGATTGGTATCTAATTCAAATAACTTTGATTTCTTTCCCTAAAACTAAATTAAAGAGTTCATATTTATAGTATAAGACTACTACAAGGTTACTTTTCTTCATGTTTATATAAAAGCTTTAAGACATGAATGTCTCTTAAAACTACTGAAATATGCTCAATTTCAATGATGAACAGCGCGGAAAATTAATACAATAGTAAAATTCTTTTTTTTTTTTTTTGGTGGAACTGGGGATTTAACTCAGATCCTTGCACTTGCCAAGGAAGCGCTTATTCTACTGTCATCTCTCCAGCCCCAGTAAAATTCTGATCAAATTTTTAAAAATTGAAGTCATTGGGGGAAGAAAAGATTTCTCCTTCAAATGCTGACTTTATGCTTCTCCAGTTTACCAGAAACTGAAGGCATAGCTCAATGGTAGACAGCTTAGCTAGCATACTCAAAGCACTGAATTTACTCCCCAAGATGACAAATAAATAAATACTATCAACAATTATTTCTGTTAACAAGTAGAAACATCTTGAGTATGTTTCTGTATTGACATATAAAATTTAATACTAATGCTTTGGGAAAAAAAGGAAAATGAGAATACTTTCATATTTTAGATGGAAATATAAAATAATATCTAAAAAGAAACCGACAGGGCCAAGGAAATAGCTTGGCAGTCTAAGCACCTGCCTGGCAAGCACAAGGACCCAGGTTCAATCCCTGCCATGCCAGCCCCAGAACCCCTGGATGCTGTGCAGGCCACTAAAACCTGGTGTGGTGGCACATGCCTGTAATCCCAACACTAGGGAGGCTGAGACAGGAAGATCACTACAGTATCAAGCTGAAACAAGACTCTGTGCCAAATAAATAAATAATTTAAAAATACATATATAAAGAGAAATTGACTATAACAAAATCACAAATAATCATATCTTTTGACTCAGCAATTCTACTTTATGAAGTTTATCCTTTGATAAATTAAACTCCCACATACAAGAGATACAGTAGGTAAACCAGGTGTGGTGGTGCACAGCTGTAATCCCAGCATTAGAAGGCTGAGGCAGAAGGATAGAGGCCACCCTGGGCTAAATAGTGAGTTCCAGGCCAGCCTGGACTACAGAGGAAGACCCCTTCTCAAGAGAGAGAGAGAAAGAGAGAGAGAACAAGCGAGCAAGCTATATATAAAAGGACATTCAGCACAGCATCTTTTGCAGCATTAAAAATTATTAACAGAATGGCATAGTTGCACACACCTGTAATCCCAGCAATCAAGAGGCTGAGACAGGAGAAGGACCACTGACAAATTCAAGACCAGCCTGGCCTACAAAGTAAGCTCCAGGGCAGCCCGAACTATACAGCAAGACCCTATCTCAAAAAGAAAATAAATAAATAAATAAACAAAATCAGTAATAATTTGAATGCCCATAATAGATTATAATTATATAATTATAAGATTCATAAAATGGAAAATAATACTATTGTAGTAATTAAATAATAAATAACTATATAAATATTAACAGAGATCTCCTAGATGCATTAAAATCAATGCATGGTATCAACTGCATCAATGTACTATATATGGGTAATACATATATATAGCATTTTAATATTTAATACATATATATAAGCCTTGCTAAAGCAGGCTTATTACAATTCTGAGCCTAGTTTAGGCAGCAAAGTGACATAGTTAAAGTCTATCTCAAAATAAAAATAAACAAATAAATAAAATATAAACAGATATAGCTCAGTACAAAGGCCCTAGATTGTATCCCCACTATTACAAAAAAACAAATCAAAGAAAAACCTTAAAGTCTACTTTAAAGTAGAAGCACTTAAGCCGGGCATGGTGGCACAGACCTGTAATCCCAGCACTCGGGAGGCTGAGGCAGGAGGATTTTTGTGAGTTCAAGACCAGCCTGAGCTACAAAATGAGCTTAAGGCCAGCCTGAACTGCATAGTGAGACCCTGCCTCAAAAAGACAAAAAAATAAATAAATAAATAAAGTAGAAGCACTTATCATTTATATTGCAGTAAGATTAATGGTGAAGGGCAATTCACTCAGGTCCCCTTCTGTCCCTCTCTTGGACAAAAGCTTTTCTTTCCCTATTCTGCTCTTAAAAAAAAAAAAACAAGATTCATGGTAAAATTCAGAGCTCACCTGACCAAGTCTCCATGAAGCTGTAAGTAAAGACTTTCTCTTCCCTCTCCAGCACATATTTCTGACACTGGTGTGTCTACTGTACATAGGACAAGATGTAAGTCAGAGGAGCTAGAGGAAGAAGAGGAGGTGGAGGTGGTGCTAGCAGTGGCAGCGGTTGTGTCAGCTCCATAAAGGTAAACACAGCCTCTCTTCACGTCTTCTCTCAGCCAGTCTCTTTCTCGAGAACCAAACCTACTTCTCCTATTCAAACAATTTCTGCTCCCATTGTGTTTCATATTTCTCTGAAAAATATCAACAGAATGAAATCATTAGTTAGAATATGTGACTGAATTAAACATGTTCAGTCCTCATACCACCTCTTTATTTCTTATCAGCAACTCTCTCAAGTAAGGAATCTTCCTGCAGGGCTTTTGCATGGGTCATGCCCATTTTTTGTTTTGTGAGCTGTACTGGGGGTTGAACCCAGGATCTTCTAACTGACCTACATCACCAGCCATAAGTCACTAAGTCACCCAACCTGAACTCCAATTTCCAATCTTCTTGCCTCAACTTCCCAGAAGTCTGAGACCACAGGAGTATGCAGTCATGCCTGGCTTGACACCATATCCCTGTGGACTACCTTAACTCTCTTTGGTTAGCTGTTTGTGCCTTTCATATGTCATCTCTTTTTTCTGTTTTCAAAAAGGTATAAAAAAATAACAGAACCCAGGGCACTGTGGTGCACACCTTTAATCTGCTATAGAGGTAGCAGATCACTATGAGTTCACATAGTGAGCTCAAGCCCGATCTAAAAAAACAAAATAAAAAATAAAGCATCTACTATGCAAGTTGCACAAATTTTTTAACATTTTCCCATATTTAGTTCAGAGTATTATAATTTTAAAAATACAAACAATACATCCCTATACATGTAAGTAAGGTTGATATTCTACCACAATCCCTTTGCTTCCCCCCCCAAAACACACCACACCACTGTATTTGGTATTTATCACTATATACATTTTTATATATTTTTCATAGATGTACAATATATTTACATTAATATTTTACCTAATTTAAAACTATATCTAAGCCTTAACGTAATTTATGTCTCACCCTGCAACTCTGATTTAACACTGGTTTAGGATATATGGTAATACATCTAGCTCATTCATTTGTATAATATTCCAATACATGACTACATATCAACTTACCCACTCTTCCATTAGCTTGTTTCCAATGTTTCCCTGCTAGAAACCATGCTGAAAAAAAAAGTATTAGATGTGGTAACACCCACCTATAATACCAGCAGAGAAGGCTGAGGCACAAGGATCATGAGTTCAAGGTTAGCCAGGGCTATATATGGCAGCTTTAAAGCTGACCTGGACTATAGAGTAGTACTGTGTCCTAAACAGAAAAAAGTATTTGTACAAATCTTTTTATGCAAATACATACATTTTCCTAACTCTATGCCTCATATTACAATAAAGCAAGTAAAATATTAGCACAATATTACATTTTCCAAGCCAGGCCTGATGGCACATGCCTATAATTCCAACACTCTAGGAGGCTGAGGCAGGAAGATAGTAAGTTTAGCCTGGGCAGCCCAGAGAATTAGTGAGAATCTGTCTCAAATTTTGCAAAGGGTGGGATATGTTTTGTTTTGTTTTGTGGTAGGGGACTGAACTCAGGTCTTACTAGTTTTTTGAGATGGAGTCTCACTATATAGTTCAGGCCAGATTTGAACTTACTATGTAACCTAGGCTAGCCTCAAATTTATGAGCTCCTCCTGCCTTAGCCTCCTTAGTGCTAGAACTACAGGTATGTGGCACCACACCAGGCTCTGTATATCTGATGAGTTTTTTTTTGTTTTTCTTTGTATTTGGTATAGGATCTCACTATGCAGTTTGGACTCATAGTAGTGATCCTCCTGTTTTCAGCCTCCTTAGCGCTGTGATAACAGGCATGTACCACCACACCTAGATTCTGTCACCAGCTCAGCGTGCCCAGGGATGGGGGCCAGCACAGCATATGGTACCGGGAATCAAACCCCAAACTCCAATCCCTGTGCTTGCCTATGCAGGCACTTAGTCTGCTGAGCTATCTCCCAGGCCCTGGCTCTGTATATCTTAACTGACTAGTCCAGAAAATTGTTTCTCTATAGGGAAGTCAGAGAACCCACAACCATTCTACAAATAGGGTAGGTAGGTTCCTTAAGCTTGAGAATCTTCTCACACACTGTTCTAGGACAATCCTATCCCAAACTGCTTACTATCGAGATTGAGACTAAAGGGCAGCATGTTTGAGGCCAGCCTGGGCAACTCAGTGAGACTCTGTCTCAGAAATAAAAAATAATGTGGGCAGTGGTGGCACACACCTGTGATACCAGCACTTAGGAGACTGACGCTGGAGGATCTTTATGAGCTCAAGGCCAGCCTAAACTACATAGCAAAAAAACAAAATAAATACAGGTTCAGTGGTATAGCGTTTACCTAGTATGCAGAAGATCCTGGGTTCAAGAAGCAATACCACAATTTTTTAAAAAATATACATCTCCAAAGATGATAAAAGGGAAGAAAAACCTGGCAAGCATATCCACATGTAAAGAAAGAAAAATAATATGACAGTCTGTTTAATTAGGATAACAAGTGCTTCCCTAGTATGCACAAGGCCAAGTTCAATACCCAGTACCAAAATTAATTAATTAAAATAAATTTAGGCTGGATCTTGGAGATTTGAGCATAACTATTCAAAACCACAAATTGATTCTTAGAGAAGCAGGATAAATCCATGCTATAAGTAGGAATGAAGCCTCTTTTCATATCAAGTGCATTTTCTCAAAGCTGAACACCTCAGAATTAATAAAAGCCTGTAAATTATTTATTTCATAAACAAAATTCATTATAATGGTATCACTAAATAAATTAAAGCAATGGATAATTACTGATTAATTTTGACTTTTCCTTATTTTGTTTAATCTTTGGGAAAGATTAATTGTACCAACTGACCACCAGTATTCTGTATGATAAAGCAAGAGTTATAAAAGCTCTACGTTCTGCATTCAGTAGAGAAAATACAAAGCTCACACTATTCAAAATCAAAACAAAACAAAAAACCCTCTGTAACCAGGCACAGGGGTAAACTCCTAAAATCCCAGCTACTTCTCTAGAAGGGTAAAGCAAGATATTCACAAATTCTAGGCCAAATTGAGCTGGAGCTCATCTCAAAATTTTTTTAAAAATTATCTTTCATTTGTTTTATTTTTTGAGGAAGGGTCTCACTATGTAGGCCTGGCTCAAAATAAAATTTTTTAAAAAGGGACCAAGAGTGGATAATCATATATATGATTTTTTATATCCTAAAATCAAATAATGATCTACTGATCTTCCCAATCTTAAGAAAGACTTCCCCAGGAACTATTATATTTTTATTTGTTGAAGCTTTTAACAGTCATCTGTAAATATGTGACTGAGCTGCATATCTCCTTAAAGCTATAAAATCCTAAGGAATTTTACATTATCAAAACATGTTGGTCATCTTTTACCTCAGAGTATTTATTTCCTACCTATATATTTTATCCTAGGAAGACAAAGTGAGTTATAACTTCAGCAGATACTATTTTCCTGAACTAATCAATGGGCATTTAAAAGGCCTGAAGAATAAGCAGAGCAAAGTTTTGTAAGGACAGTAAACATGAAGTGGTTAATAGGGTGTGGTGACAGATGCCCATGTCTCAGCTACTCAGGAGTTTGAGATGGGATTACAAATTCAAGGCCAAGGGCCTGCCAGATAGCTCAGCTGACTAAAGCACCTGCTGAGGCAGAGCACAGCTGCCAGGGTTCCATACCCAGCATGCAGGCTGGCCCTGCCCGTGGGGCTCCTGAGACAGTGCTGGAGACTGGGTGTGGTGGTGCACCCCTGTAATCCCAGCTCTTGGGAGGCTGAACACAGGTGGATCACTACAAGACCCAGAGACCCTGTACTAAAACTGAAAAAAATTCAAGGCCAGCTGGAGAAATTTACCAAGACTCTGCCTCAAAAAAAAAAGATGGGTTGAGGGTATGCAGCTCAGTCACAGAGTGCATGCCTAACATGTTCAAAGGCCTAAATTAAATCCCCACCATGATTTAGCTATTAGCTATTACTGGCCTAGTGCTTCCTTCTCAGGAATGTCTTGCTCCATTGCCTAACTCAAGTTACTGCCTTTTTAGCAGACAATAAGGACTGTCCTCTAAGCTGCCTTCAGCTTTCAGATTCAGCATTCCACTGGCTTTATTTTCTCCCTTACTCTTCTAGAAAAGCTACTATAACAAACTTATTCAAAAGGGGACATAACAATAACCACCTCATTTCAAATAAGTAATAGAAGGGTATATTTAAGATTGCAAGATCTTTGCAGAAGCTGGACCTATTGGTGCATGGCCATAATCCCAGCACTTTGGAAAGCTGAGGCAGGAGGAAGATAGTAAATTCAAGCCAAGCCTAAGGAATTAAGCAACTCAGTAAAACCATGTCTCAAAGTTTAAAGAACAAAAAATTAGATGGGATGGGGATGTAGTTCATGGCAAAACCTCTAGATTCCATTTCCAGTAAGGGAAGGAAAAAAAAAATCTTACTAGAAGATGAAACTTTTTAGAGTAAAAGATGAATATCCACTGCTTAGTTTTACACATATAAAAGCATGAAGGTTATGATTAGTTCGAAGGTAGAAAACTATCAAACATCCACATACACTATCTCTAAACAACGCATAGTGAAAACTGGGTCTGGAAAAGTGATGACTCTTCACACTGTGTTCTTTTACAATGCAAAATGGCTTTAGGTGGATATTTTGCATCCAAAATTATAAAACAAAGGCTCAGTTGCACATGCCTCTAACTCTAGCTAATCAGGAGGCTGAGGCAGAAGGATCACAAGCTTGGGGCCAACTTGGATAATTTAGCAAAACCCTGTCCCAAAAATAAAAACAGGGCTGAGGGTGTACAAGCTCAGTGGTAGGATACTTGTGAGGCATGCTCAAGCTCTGCACTCACATCCCACCAAGCTAAGATTCCATCCCACTGGAATCTTTCTAAAAGTCCCCAAGTCCAAATTTCAGAAAAATCTCGGGCTGAGGAGATAGCTCAGTAGAATAAGTGCTTGCCTCGCAAGGGAAGGGTCTTGAGTTCAATCCCGGGTACCACAAAAAAAAAAAAAAAAAAAAAAAAAAAAAAAAAATTCTCTGCCAGACTGTCTTCCAATAAAAGTCCTCATTTTTTAGTCAGTTCTCTCCCACCACTCACTTTCCCACCAGTAAAGGCCAAAATGGTTTATACCGTTTAAGCCAGAAAGCAACACATTTCTCACATTTCCTAATAAGCCAGGCCAGGTGCACTTTTTCTAAATCTTGTTCACAAACTACATCTTTGTGTCTATCATATTAAATGTCTAGAACACACTTTGGGCAATTATAGCCCTAACAGTTGTTTAACAAATTTCAGTAGGTAAAAGGTTTATGAAGAAATCTGAGATAAACCACAAAAGTTACTTAAGTCACTGCATTAAGACCATGAGGTATCAGCACCAAAAAAAAGTTTTACGCTTTACAGAGTTTATATTTCATAGATTTATATTTCATAGATTCATAGATTCAGTAGGTCTGCCAAATCGATGTACTTTTTGTTTCCATATTCGAGCTGTTCCACCAATATTCCGAATAAGACATTGCTCAACAATCTTAACAACTATCACGCATTTTCATTGTTTTGCAAACTATTTTTGAAACACATCAGATCTCAATTTGCTTTCCCCTCGCATTTCCCGTCAAGTTTTAAATCCTGCCGATTCCTCTTTTAGAACTCTAAGAGAAATTCCAGTCCACCTCCAGCACATCAGTGAACGTACTGATGTGCTGGAGGTGGACTGGAATTTCTCTAGAAAAAATTCCCTGCAACTACTTCAAAGCCTAGCAGAGCACTGCACCCAGTTAACCTCGCAAGATCCCCTACCTTTCCACCATCCCGACAGTCCCCTCTACCTTAAGCATTCCTACCATACTCTCAAACTTCTAGTCGTCAACTCCAAGGCTCCACTCCTTCCCTTGCCTGCATCTGTTTTCTTATCCTCCTACTCCACCAATTCCTGCCAAAAAGCCCGCTAGTTGCCTGTTGCATAACGGCTCCCCCATTACCGTCTCCCGGGATCCTCAGCCCGGCTCCCACGGGCAGGAATGCCCCTGCCTGGCCCAGCCCTTCCTCCCTTCCGCAACACGCTCCGCTCGTCCTGGGAAGCTGCTCCTCCGGGACTCTCTCCGGCGGAGTGGGCAGCCTCCCCGCGCCACTCCTAGCTCCCGAAGGCCCGAGAGCCCGTCGCCCAGTCACCACTACGCTCGGCAGCCCCGAGGCCAGAGAGTGCCCGCTCCGCCCAGCGCAGCCCGCGCACTCCGTGGCGCCCGGCCAATCACCGCCGCCATCCTCCCGCTAGGCTGATGTCTTCAGGTGTCCGGAGAGAGCCCTGCGTACTTGCAAGAGCGCTCCGCCGAGTCAGAGCTCCGGGCGCGGCCAAAGGGGCCGGAGGGGTGCCCGCGATGGCGATGGAGCCCGTAGGCGGCGGCGGCCCGCAGCTCGAAGGCGTGGGCCTGCCTGGAGGGTGGCGCACGGCCAAGGATGGGCAGCGGAGGGGATGGAGGCGGCCAAGGCCTCGGCGGAGGCGCGGCGCGGAGGCCTCGGCGGGGACCGAAAGTCTCCGGACCCGCAAGACGCCGCCGAGATGGGGAGCCGACTGACTGACGTGGGGCGGGGGTCGTCGGACACCTGGCACAACGCGCGGGGTGGCGGCGGCCTCGGCCCTCCCTCCCTCGCTTTCACCTTAACCTGACCGCCCGCCGCCTCACCTTCAGGACTCGGATTCCTCCGGGCCGGCGGGTCAGCGGCGCTTCGGGCGGCTCCGGGGGCTCCAGCGGGCCCGCGGGCCCTAGCTCCACCTCCCCCATCGGCGATCCCAGCTGCTCAGGGACACCCGGCCGGCGCGACGGCGCGAGCCTCGGCCGCGCGCCTGAGGAGCCAGCGGCCCCGCCCCCGCGGCCGCAGCCCCGCCCCGCCCCGGGCCCCGCCCTCACCAGACCTGCGTAGCTGAGCCGCATCTCGGGCTGGCCAGGGGCCGAGCGCAGGGGTGTGGAGCCCGGAGCCACCGCAAGGGTGGACCTCTGCTGCCCGCAGGCCGGGGTTTGAAGTACTAGAGCGCAGGAAGGGTTATTTACTGCAGTGCCTGCCCTCGAAGTAGCGACAAGTCGAAGGGAGCAGGTGGGACCTGGACCTGTCAATTCCAACCCTTGGCTGCCCTCCGCTTACAATGGCCCTGGGTACTTACCTCTCCAAGACATTTCCGCTTTCTACTTCCAACCTGCCCTTTTTCTCACACAGGGAAAGCTGTTGAGACTTCTGATCTTAGTAAGGTCTCTTCCTGTTTCATTTGGAGATGCTCACGACCCTCTTCGGCAAATCTGAGTGCCAATTCACGTCCCACCTTTATATCAATTCCTTTTTCACCTCAGGTAGCAAAATTATCAGAATTCTGTTTTCAGCCTCAAGCAATAATATGGCCTGAGTCATTTTTGTATTTGCAAGTATAATTTAGAAAAATATTTTAGAAGTTAACTTATTTTCTTTTAGTTCCTACAGTAGTGGTAGTTTTGTGGTCAGCTGGCCAAATTTAGATTCAGACAGACAGTTCCTACATCTGTTCTACCCTTTATCAGTCTTAGGTTCTTATACTATGGAAGCCATTATAACTCTGAAACTCCAAATTTGACTCACTCGATTTCCCAAAATGTACTCTTAATTCCTCCTACATTTTCCTAGCAGCTTTTTCAACTTCTGATTTTTAGGGTGTCTTATCTTGTGCAAGTGTTTCTTGTCAAGCAACTTATAAGGAATTAAACATAAACAGTAACTTTCTGATCTTTTAATCAGTAAAAGATGACACCATCTATTATCCATTGTTTCCCTAGTTCAAACTATATGGCTAGAATATTAACACTATTGGCTTAAAACAGACCACTGTGCACACCTGTAACCCCAGCATTTTGGAGGCTGAGGCATAAGGATGACCATGAATTCGAGGTCAGTCTCTGGGCTATGCTGCCTCAAAGAAAAAAAGAGACTTTTGAGATCTAACAAACCAGTTGTATCCTTCTGTGATACTTATCCATTCAGGGATATTTTACATGCCAGGACAAAATTTTGCTCTTCAATGTCCTGACCCTGAATTTTCTGTAAAAATAGTCACTATTTTTTCCCTTCACATTATTTTTTACATATCAAAATTCTAGTCCCCAGTAAATTGCATTTTTGGTCTCCTTGTAATGATTTAAAATGTCTGTGAGTTTAAAATAAGATGAAAAAAACTTTTTATATTGTCATTCTCCTGGGTTTTCTTTCAACTTTATTTTCAAGAAAGCTACTAAATGTAGTTGGATTCCCATTTCAGAGCTTACTAGTTAATTTCTTCCAGCAAAATTTGTAACAGGCACCATAAAAAGCTAGAAGTGGACTTAACCACAGGCAGACAATGATAAGAAAAACAACTGTACTTCAGTTTGTAAAAGCCTGTTGCTCGAGGTGTTACACATTACTACCAAACACAGCTTTCTTAAGTAGTAGCTCTTTACTGACTGATCACAAGAAAAGATCTTTTCCCAGGACTAAAGCTTGACTTAATGCTGGAGAATATGGTAGATGGTTATACTTTTAATGAGTTAATAGGTTAGAACAATCTATTTGGAATAAAAGCATATGCCAAAAATTATGTATTTACTCCATACTGGTAACAATATTTTCTCTTTCAAAAGGAAAAAAGCCACCAGTCCAAATGTTTCAAGGGATACAGCTGCCTTTAAAGATCCCCATGATTTAAGATCCAACAGTAGTGACAACCAATTGATTGTTTTGTTCAAGTTATACACTGCATACTTTTGTTTCAAAGGTCACATAATTTATGCTCTCCAGTTCAAGGCAATGTACATTATCTATGCCAAGAGTTATGTAACTATAATTTCTGGAAACAGTAAACAGCTGAGACTAACCCTAAAAATAAATTCCCCTGGGATCTTTTTGTGTGTGCAAAAATCCATCTGCCCTCACTGCAGGTTCATTACAAAAAATCACTGGATCATGCGAAAAGACAGAAGTCATTAGAATCCCTACATTTTTCCTATAGCAGCTGTGCATATACTTTACATTCTTTAAGCCAGGAAGTTTTTCCAATCTTCATCACAAATAAGAAGAAAGTCTGAAGAGGGAAAGTTCATTTCTACCAAATTTTAGTAGAGGAACCACATGTTAGAGACTTGTTTTGTATCAAGTTCCCACTCTCAATGATCACAAAGTCATCTTTAGGCCTAAATCCATTATTGGTCTACCATAGGCTGAGCAGATTTGGATATTCTTTTCCTTGGTTCCACGCAAACACAGTATTTGCTCGCTCCAGTCTCAAGGAATATTTTTCCTTTAGCTACATTTTTTGTAGTGCTGGGGACCACACTCAATCTTCTCACATGAAGGGCAAGCACTTTACCACTAATGTATAGCCCCAGTCCTTTGAAACTGTTCCTTGAATATGAGAGCAGCTGAATGGGTGATGCCACAGAAAACCCTTAAAAGTCACTAAAACTTAATTTGATCTTTCTCGAAGAAAGCTCAAATCTAGTAATCGTGTCTATGTACTGGCTAAAGTTTTCATGACAGCTTTTATATTTTCATCTAATTACATGTAATGTGTCATGTAAATATTACAAAAATGAATTTTAAGCCACATAGAAGACTGCAGAAATACTGCTTATCAAACAGTCCAAAGGGCACTTCTGCATAAACTAGATAATTGTGGCAACACTTACACCCTTCCCTTTTTCCATCAAGTGACTGCCACTTCCTCCCCTTTCTCAAGGGATATTAGGGATCATCAGAGTAACAGCAAACCTAAAGCTCAAGAAAATAATTCATATTTTAAAAAAACAATGCATGTAAAAACAGGCCATAAAATACATTCATTTTTCCTAAACTTTCTTTGTCCTACAATTTACAGAAACATTTTCTAGGGGCCAGGGAGACATCTCAGTAGCATAAGCGCTTCCCTGGCAAGCACAAGGGCCTGAGTTCTATGCCCAGTTCTGCTTTTAAAAAAATCTTCTAATTAAAACCCACCACCACCTTCACTATATATTTCATTTTGACATTTCTTTGCCTTGAAAATTCACTTATATGAATAAGTATGGAAGTAATCATAATATAGTTAAAATGTCCAATGGCTCTTAAACTTCTTCACTGTTTACAATTCCTACAAGTTTTTAATTTTTGAGATTCTTTTCTTGGTGAAATTTCTATACATAAATAACACAGGTAGGTAAATTTAGCTATATGCTCTGGAATATGAATTCATTCATGGCTTCTAATTCACTTATAAGAAGCAAGGAAGCAAATTTTAAATCATTTAGTATTGACTTTTTATTATTAGTCACTGTTCATAATTTGTTTCAACCAAAAGACAATACACACAGCAGATTTCTAATGCATCCCATGTAAATGTTTACATCCATTTTATTCCTCACTCACCTCTAAGACTTATTTAATTTTAAATTTTTTTACATCTCAAAAATATGTCTGCAATAATTAGAACTTCATTTAGCTGTCTCATTTGGAAACAGCCTTTTAATATTTTTACAGTAAAGAAGATGTCATGGGGCTTAAGAAAAATGTAACTTACAACATTAAGAAAGAAAAGACTTTACAGGAACACAGTGGGAATTCACAAAGGCAAGAGTTCGAAGCTCTTTCCCATGAGGTTCCCAAATAGAAAACAAAAACAAAACAAAGCCCAAATGCAGATTCTAAAAAAAAACAAAACTCCAATGCTCCATCTTGAAGCCAGAATCAGCCTCATGGAAGTTTATGAAGCAACTGAGAAAACTGCTTCAGTATTTCCTTCTGTTTAAGTGTTCCAAGTCCTGGAACTTTGTTGATGGTACCCCCACATTGCTATTGCTTGAAAAGGTTTTTCACTTCCAGTCCTAGAAGCAACTCCATCCTCCCAAGCCAAAGCCGGTCAAAAATGTTTTAAACTTCAGAACTCTCAGAGCAATCCTCTTCAATGATCACCCCCCATTCCCAAACACACCAACATGTACAACTGCTCTGCAACCAGTTTGTGAATATGCACTTTTTGTTCTCTAACTCTGTTTAGGACACTGTGGTTAAAATACATTCACTAAGAAAAAAAAATACTCATACTCGTTCTTTCTTCTACTTCTCATGGCCCAAATATATTCCAAAGCCAAAGATAATATAGTTGAACCTCAAAAGTAGTATTCCCTAACCTTTTCTTGAACATAAAAAATGGAAAGCATATGATGTAGTATATGGAAATATTTAAACTATTAGTGCTGGACAATTTTAAAAGTCTATTTTCATAAATGAATGGGACAGAGTACAAACCAAAACTTCAATCTAATAAGAGGAAAGACTTCTCTTAAATGTTACACTGAGGAATGTTTGTTTAAATGAGAAAGACCTTAAACTTAACAAATGATCACTATGCACAGTGTAAAACTTTGACTATCTAAACCACCTCAAGATAACAGCACCAAAGCTTTGGTGGGAGAAACTTCTCAGGGAGAGCACCCTTCCTACAGTTGAGATTACTTGGATTAATTCTTTTAAGATTCTTGGGGGTGGGGTGGTGGATAAACTACTAATTACTCTCCTAAAGGGCAACAATGAGGTACAAGTGCATGTGAAATTATCGAAGTGTGCAAGGACTCACTGCTTAACACACTAGGGTTACTAAACAGCCACAGAAATCATCCTTTCATTGCAATGGCTCTGGAGTTGTAAAATCCATCCAAATTTGCTCCCCCTTGAATGGTTGTACTTGGAAAAAAGCATTACTGAAATGTGCAAGTGATCACAGAAATTAAGAGATTTCTCTTTTTAGCTGCAAAGCCAGGTCAGAGCAAAACTAATGCTGATCCTAGAAACTAAGGCACACTGAAGCTTTCAAAGATCCAATCATTTGAAACAGTCTTCATAACCATCAGTATCCTAGGCAGTTATTTGGCTGCTAGCCTTTCAGTATGTTGCTCAGGTTCAGTCCTGAAATGAACTCATTCTATCACAGCACCCTTTGTGTTAAGGCCATGATATTTTATTCCTTCCCAACAAAACCACGGATGATCACAAACTCTACCTCAATACTCTGATCACCCAAGCAGATACTTTGTTAGCAAAGTAGACTATTTCCTGCTCCATTAACTAGCACTGTCTTACAGCACGGTCTTGAGCAGATTGATTCTTCAGAGATCCAACTCATGTCAACCAAACAAAACCTGAGCTGGTTAGCTAAAAATGTAAGGGAAAAAATAAAGCCTCTACACAAAGAGGAATGTTAAGACAAATTCTATTCAAAATAATCCACTGTTGTGTTATTCCTATCACATTTCACAGCATTAAATATCCATCCAAGGAAATCAGTCTACAGAAAAGAAAACCTTTAAAGGCTATTTTCCATTGCACAGGCACAGCAGTCGTCGGAAGTGTGTGCTAGTCCACACTTACTAAAAAACAGGAGATATATCCTGTTCTTGACTCCGCCAACCATTTAGCTAGTGGATAAGTTTTTATCTGAATCATGTTCTTATATACAATTAAGACCAGAAAATTTCCCTTTTGGAGCCTTTAGTTCAACTCCAGTTTGTCAAATGTTAGAAATAGTCTAGCATCTGATACAGAGCTAGGTTTGACAAGACACTGAAGATTTTAAGTAAAGGCATGGTGAAATGGAGTGGGGAAAAAGGGTATTTGTTTTGGGTTTAAGACTGAAGCCAGAGTAGTCATTATACTGTGCAATACAGTAACAATTGCAAACATTTTAAAAGCAAAGTGGGCCCCACATTTTACCTCTGCTATACATACACATGTATACTGAAACATACATAGTACATCCAACTTGTACCACAAAGTCAGCTTCACCTCATTCCAGCAACTCAATTTTTAAGGTTTGGTAACGCAAAGATCCTTTCTAAAAAGCACTCGGCACTCTTACTAATTAAAAAAAAAGGTCGTCTTTAATACAGATATTCATGAGATTGTTCTCTTTCAAGAGATCAATTTCTCAGACTCAGAAAAGGAAAATCCTACCCTATGGTGAACATAAGATTTCCTCTGACATAGAGGGCAAGGAAGCTACAAGGCTTCATTCCAACACCATTGAGTACAATATAGAAAAGATTTCTTTAACCGTGTGGTCTTTATTTCAGTGCCAGTGTTACAGATACAACACAAATGTTCCAGTTAAAAGAAGGAATTCAAACGGAATGCCAAGGTCCAAGCCAGGCTTTGGAAATAAAAAGGGAGGTCTGGAGTAATGGACACGATGACTCCCATAAGCTCCAGGATGAGTTTTGCTCTTCCTATGGGCAAAGTCTTTCTTTCATTAAGGAGTCTGTTCTTTAAAACTGGTGGACTTCTCTTTCCACCCATTTACCACAGTTCAAATGGGCAAGTGTTGGGTTTGGAAACAGCTTTAAAATTGGTGGTAGGAATATTGTCATTAATAACTATTACTGCATGTTTTAGGGGGTGTCCACTCTGTTCTTTAAGGGGAATCAATTTTGAAATTCATGGAGAGTATTCATGACTATAGCTAACAAATGAAGAGAAAGGGGAGCTGGAAGAGCCCTGGAAGTTTCTATTACAAATAGAGCACCATATCCTTCATGCCAAATCTCAACAAAAGCTCTTTTGAACCGCATCTGTCCAGTGTTTACAAATAACCTCTCAAGGTCTGACCAGTTCTTGATTATAAACATACATACATACATACATGTGTGTGTTTGTGTGTATACAGCAATGCACAGAAAAGGCTACCAGGAACCTAATGCCTCTTTCAAATATTGGGGGAACCAGTAGAAAAAGGCAGGGCTCCCTAATGTCCATTGTTACATTTCTATTCTCAATCCCAGATGTAAAAATCGCCTAAAGATGGTAACCCAGCTTGTGAGGAATAAATGCCCCACCATGCCCAGTCCAGAGAGAAACAACAGTAGAAAGAAGGGGCCACTCTGCTGCAGAGATGAAGTGAGTGTTTTCTTGCCATGAATTCGTCCTCTCCTCCAGACCAGCTGCTCTTAGCCTCAGGGGCCCAGGGAATGTTGATTCTGGCTGCAAAAGTGGGAGCTTGGAGAAGTGCAGAAAAGGGAGAAGAGAAGGAAGAGTGCAAAATAGCCTCCAGAAGCAGCCAGCCTTAACAGTGGAGGAGAGAACAGTAGTCTTTAACAATGCTCCAAGGTCAGCAATAACTTCAGGAAAATCCTCCTCAACAGTTCTCTTCAGCTCCTCGTGCCCATGGTACAGTTGGGGGGAACTTGCCAGCAATCACTACCTCCTTCCCAGAGTTCCTTTGATTGAATGGGGTAAGAATGAGAATGGTGGTGGACCCTCATTGCCAGGACTGAGGGGGAAAGTTGTTCACCTCTGCTAGGTCTTGCATTGCTGAGCCCTTGTGATTATATGTGAGCTTGATCCTCATTCGCAGCTGTTGCTGTAAATGAAAAATAGAATCACAAATTAGTATTTTGAAATAAAAATCACAATCTGCCCAGTCTGCAAGTAGAATTTTTTGTTTTATAGTTTTTTAGTGAGATGAGATCTCACTATGGTGCCCTGAACTTCCAGGTTCAAGCAATCTCTCTATCTCAGCCTCTCAAGTGACTGGGACTGTAAGATACACAGTCACACGTGGCTCCACAAACAACCACTACTAACTCTATATCCCATCACCAGGGATTAAACCCAAGGTCTCATGTATGCTAGGCAAAAACCCTCTTCTCAGGCCAGGCATGGTGGCGCAGGCCTGTAATCCCAGCACTCGGGAGGCTGAGGCAGGAGGATTGTTGTGAGTTCAAGACCAGCCTGAGCTACAAAGTGAGCTTAAGGCCAGCTTGAACTGCATAGTGAGACCCTGTCTCAAAAAGACAAAAAAAAAACCAAAAACCCTCTTCTCAGTCCTTTTTCATTTTTATGTAAGGTCTCAATCATGTGCACAGGTTGGCCTAGTAATTGTGTACCACATACCTCAGCCTCGTAAGTAGCTGAGACTAAAGGAATGGAGCACTATACCTAGGTCTCTTAGTAACATTTGCTGAGTGTTAAAAACTTAAAAAGTTTTTTTTTTTTTTTTTTTTTTTTTGCAGAACCGGGGATTGAATTCAGGCCCTTGTGCTTGCCAGGGAAGTGCTTTTCCACTGAGCCATCTCCCCGGCCTTGCTGAGTGTTTTTAAAAAAAGATTCAACCCTTACATATAAGTCTCCTGAAAAAGAAGATAAACACATATTCATGCTCTACATTCATGCTCTACATAGTTGCTTTTTCTGCAAAACTGTGGTTAAGTGTCAACATAAATTGATTCATTCCGAAAGTATAAAAGAAAAAAGTAAAATCCACAGGTAACAGCAACTGTTTGAAGAAAAAACACTAAGAACTTTTACTCCATCTTGAAGATACCAAATATTAATACTCTAAGCAACATTTCACTCTATCAGACAGTCAAAAAAAATTGTGCTTGTGCTACTATTGACAAATATAGTACTCAAAGTATAATAAATAACACAGGGCAAGTTGTTACAAGGAAGAAATTATGCTGGCCTTTAAATTTTTTTCTAAATGTTATTTATTAGGTACAAGGTCTTACTAAGTAGTTCAGGCTCATAGTGATCTTCCTGTCTCAGCCTCCCCAGCACTGGAATTATAGGCATGTGCCACCACACCCAGCATAGTGTACAGGGGATTGAACTCAGGCCCTTGTGCTTGCCAGGCAGATCCTATACTGGCCTTAATGAAGAATTACTAGAGATTTTCAAGGTGAAAAAATTCTCTGAACCATCTCTAAAAATTTTTTGAAAACCAATTACTATTAAGACCAAGTTAATTTTTTTGAAAAAATATAGTAAAAATCTTTCTTAATTACATTTTCTAAATTTTTTTTTCTTCCATTTGACTGCTTCATTTAAAATATTTCTATGTTTATTATCCAGATTTAGTAGTAAGAGTATCTGGTTCAACAACTTCTCTTATGTTAGACTTCAAGTTTTGTATAGACATAAATGCCTAAGTTTCACCTTCTCAAAGCCTAACTAAATTTTCATTGATGTCTTCTCTGAGTCAGAAAACCCCAAAGAAATAAAACAAAACTTAAATAAGTTTAAGCGTCAAGAATATAGCTCAGCAGCACAAGCACCTACCTGACAAGCACAAATCCCAAGTTCGATTCCTAGTACAAAAAAAAAATTAATAATAATCTTAATGACTGCCTAGATATTGCGTTCAAATGTGCTACTCACCTTCTGTGGGTTCAGAACTTTAATGACTTGTGTGATGGTCCCTGTATTAAATGCTGGGACAATGCTGCTGCTAGGAGATAGAAGCTGCAGCTGGAATGTCTAAAGGGGAAACAAAAGTCACTCTTCAGAAAAAGTAATAAATAGTGTTATGTCAGTTACCTACAAAAATCTGGATGCCCAGCTAATGAATCCAGTAATAGATTAACCCTAATTTCTGTCCACTATTTGTCTTCCAGCTACCTGCAATTCAGTGTAGGACTGGTCACTCACTGTATTTGTAAAAACACACTTTTACAACTTTAACCATGAAAACTAGTAATGAATCACCCTGCCTTTCTCACAGAAGGAACTTTAGCTATCACCTATTAAAAACTTACCAATTCTTATCAATTAATAGTAACTGACCAACTATGTAAGTGAAAAATGAGTACCTATGGCAAAAAAAAAAAAAAAAAAAAAGAAACCAGAAGAACAGCGTTCCAAAAATAATGAACCAGCATGCTGGTCATTGACTATATGGCATTGTGCTTTTGTATAATGGGATACTAGGCCCCAGAGACTTGATCCTATATTTTTTAAAGCCTGCATAATCTGGAATATGTTGACTTCCTCCTACATGAAAGAAGGAAAAGCTTGAAAGAGCCAGCTTATTAATGCGCAAGTGGAACATCAGGATCTCTCCATTAAAGGCACAAGACCCCAACAGAAAAACTACATGGAACTAGCCTGTATACCAAAAGACCTAGATGAACCAAACACCATAATTTATAGACTGAAGCATTTTATTTATTTGTTTATGGGAATGAGTGATGCTATGAGCAGCTGAGGTAAACCATACTGCACTGATTACTTATCATATATATGAGGACTTTGAAAATCTTTCCTGAGAAGAACAAAGAAGTCTTCTCTAAAAGCAAGCAAAAGATACAAGAGTACAGATCCAATCTCAAATCACATTAATAATATTGGGCCTAATTCATAATTATTTTGTTAGAATGAATTATGTAAGCTAAAATGTTTCTCATTAAATTTAAGATATTATCAATTATTTATACTACAGAGGACAAAAACAGGATACTAAATAAACTACAAGAAAATTTTAAAATCCACTCCAGTTTCCAAAATATTAAAAAATGAAAATAGGCCAGGTGTGATGGCACACACCTGTACTCCTAGGACTCAGTAGGCCAAGGCAAGAGGATTGCTGCAAATTCAAGGCCAACCTGAGCTACAAAGTGAGTTCAAAGCCAAGAATAAGGCCATTGTTTTTTATGTTTTATTTTTTAAATGTTTCACTGAGGGCTGGAGAGATGGCTTAGTGGCATAAGCGCTTCCCTGGCAAGTACAAGGACCTGAGTTCAATCCCCGGTTCTGGAAAAAAAAAAAAAAAAAGGAGTATTTCACTGGCTGGCCTGAAGCTCACTACTAGCAAAAGGTGGTTTGTAATTCCTGATCATCCTGCTTCCATTTCCTAAGTGCTGGGATATAATAACATGATAGTTCAAGGCAACGTTTTAATAGCAAAGGTGAAGTAAGTGTAAAACCCTAATTTGCAAAGGCTAACATTACTAAGCACTGAGCATATGGAAAGTGTGTCCAACAGTATTCAACAAAACAATTCATTTATTCCTTAATGCAACCCTATGAAGTAGCTATTATCACTGTTCCATTTGCAAATAAAAAATCTAAGACACAGATTAACTGACTTGCTTCACGTCATACAATCACTATTAAAATCAAACCAGAACAGCTCTAGAATTCATTAGTGGTTCTTAACCATTCATATCACAGCTTTTTAAAACCTATATACTCTGACTTCTACAAATTCTCAGCAAAGTTTGAAAGTCAGTACAATCCATAAATAGCTTCAAACTCTAAAACATGCTGTCAGAATGCCAGTACTTCATGTGTCAGTGCAAAGATAAGGTTAGCCTCATCTAAAGCAGTGGTTGGCAAAGCACTGCCCAACATCTGTTTCTACGAATACTTTATAAAGTGTCATACACTTATACACTGTCTGTAGCTGTTTCTAAACTGCATCAGAGGTATAAGTATAGCAAAAAATGATACAGCCTGAAATAAAATTACTCTATGGTCTTTTGTAAAAAAAGTTTGCTCATAACTCACTTGAAACTTAAAACCTCAATTTACAAAAATGATCTTTATATCAATAGTAAAATGCATAATGAAGGAACTATGTATCAAGAGATGAAAATTTTAATTCTGACCTAGTGACTAAAAGATTATGCCAATAGGCAAAACCCTTTTTTAACAGTACTGGGGATTGAACCTGGGCCTTCACAATGAGCTACATCTTCATCCCTTTTTTCTAAAGACAGTATTTTTACTTTGATATACAGTCTCATTAAGTTGCCCATGCTAAATTCTAATATTCTAGCCTCATGTTTTAGCCTTTTAGAGTGCTGTGATTACAGGCATTTGCAATCATGCCCAACTAAAGTCTTACATCTTAACTTTAATTCTGCATTACATTTTTTTTTATGTCCTTACTGTAGTATTATTGCATTTATCCTCCCCGACCACCCTCTAGAATTCTGCTCAATACTATTAAATTTCCTTTCTTTATTCTACAATATTAACCATAAGAATATCTGTAAACAAGTTAAAATTATTCACTAAAAATGACATGCTTCAATGACCCAGAAGTTTCACTACTATTATTATAGTTAAATGAAAAACTTTCATCTCCAAACATTAATATATTATCTTTCACCAAATACACAGGGAAAAAAATCAGCTAATCTTTAATCAAAGGGGCAAGGAAGATATTGTAGGTAATACCTTTGGTACTGCAGCCTGGAAAACAAAGTCCGTCATGTCTAGCTCTGTGCTGTTAGAGGCCTGTATCGTTATCACTGTTACACTGGGGTTGGTATTTGACCGTTCAAAGGTGAATTCTATCTTCAAGCCATTCTTACTGTATGCTGTGATGGAGGGGATGCCTGGGAAACACAAGAAGATCAGTATTATTGAAGTCAGTCTAATGCTTGAATTATTAACACCTTTCCTCAATAACCATCTTTCATTACTCAGTGCTCCAAGTGATGAAGGTAACAACAACTGTACCTGTAGTGATGTCATTGAAGAGAGGCTGTGATGAAAGCCCATCCAACAAGAAGGGGGACTGAGATATCTGTGGGACTGAGGCAGGAGTAGGAGCAGCAGTTGGAGCACCTAAAAGAAATAGTTCAATGGAAAGTCAACGTTAACCAGCATGACAAAGCTCATTAGGAAAACAGAAGATTATTATGTTCTCAGGTTAAAGAAAGGATTCTTTAAATAATAAGCAAATAACACATGCCAAAAAGGGAAGAATTAAAGATGTAAATACTTCAATTCCTCTCACTAAAAAATACCATAAGGAAAAATAAACAAAAAATAGGAAAATGGGAGACTGAAGCAGGAGAAAACACCTGCTATAAAATAATAAATAGACAAGCATTTAGAATTATACCCATCTTCTACAATTCAGTGAGGAAAAAAATGATCAACTAAAAAGTGGTAAGATACATAAACAAGCAATTCACAGAAGAGGAAACGTGCACAAAAAGGGACTCTTACAATTTTGCAACAGGAAAGTTGAACATCAGTAACATAAACTACCCATTTCCTCAACCTTGGCACTAATGACATTTTAGGATTTCATTGAAGGGGGCTGAATTATGTAGCAAACATTCAGCAGCACTCCTGATTTCTATGCATTAGATCTCTCCCAGCTGAGACACAATGACATATCCACTACACCTCAGCCTCCTATGCAACTGCAACTGAGATTACAGGTACCACTCAGATCAGCTCTTAGGAACAATTTTTCCCCCCAGAGACAGGGTCTCACAGTATAGCCCAGGGTGGCCACAGACTTGCAGTGATCCTCTCTACCTCATTTATCAAGTGCTGGGATTACAAAAATATTCCACCACATCCAGCTCACAGCAAGGTAATTTTTCTAAAAGTCCTTTTATTTATTTATTTGGTATAGGGTCTTGCTATACAGCTCAGACTCGAAATGATCCTCCTATCTCAGCCTCTCCAGCACTGGGATTACAGGCATGGGTCACCACCCTGGTTTTCATGTCAGCACAGTGCGCCCCAAGAGACATGCAATACCATGGATCAAACACAGGTCCTTGCGCTTGTCAGGCAGGAACTTAGACTGCCAAGCTATTTCTCCAGCTCACAAGATAACTAACAGTGAACTAAGAACCAAAATGTTCACTATCAGGACAATGGGTAAATAATGATGGTATATTAAGAATGATAAAATACTAAATATATCCAATGGTAAAAAATGTGTATGTCATTGATTATTCTCATAAATTAATACTTATCAATAAAATTAGAATACATTCAATTAGATACTGGTTTTCTTGCAGTAAGGGTGCCTGAACCCAAGGTCTTCTCACTAAGCTAAATCTCTACTCCTTTTTATTTTAAATTTTGAAATAAGATGTCACTAAATCATTCACTAAATTGCCCAAGCTGAGCTTAGTATTACTTCAGCCTCCCACAGCACTAGGATTACACTCAAGTATCCATTATGCACAGTTTAGATACTATTTCTAAAGTAAAAATTGGCCAAAACTGCTACCTATTATTGTATAAAGAAATATCCATGAATGGAGTATGCCAATGATAATCACAGCTTTAAGAAAAGTAGCAGTTAACTTTAGAGGCATAAGGAAATTGGACCTGGGGATATAGCTCAAAAGCAAAGCACTTGATTGTTATGCACAAAAAAGCAACACAAAAAGCTAAAACTTTTTGAAAAGAAAACATGAGATCAGAAAGAAAACAAACCACAAAGGAAAAAAAGACAACCAACTGTATTTATTTTACAAGCTAGGTAGATCAAGATATTAATGAAGTTTTTAGATATTAAATTTTTTTCTTTTGGAGTAAAACTTATTTTCAATTTTTATTTTTTATTTAAATATTAAATGTTGCATAATAAAATGTTAATACACATCTTGGGGTAAGTGATAATAAAGTAGGAGGAAATCACTATATTTTCATTTTTGTTTGTTCCTCTCAGTAAGTTGAGGATCATAAAATATATGACCATGAATTGAAAGAAATCAAGATTCTAAGAAAAGGCCTAAGAAAATTCAGCAAAGAATGTATATTTTAAATTTGTCAATTACTTATGAAATTAACTAAAAGTAAACTATTTTTTAAAAATTAAAGTGTAGATCAATGGTACAGAATATGTTTAACACATGCAAGGATCTGGGTTCAACTTCAGCAACCCTCTCAAGAAAAAAATTAACATAGTAAAATAAAAAAAGATGGGGAGTAGGCCAGGATATTATTATTAAAAAAAAAAAGATGTTAAAGATAGGAGAACAGGACCAATATACTAAAAATCAGCAGAAGGAAGAAATATACAGATGATTATACAAAATACAAGAAGCAAAACATACAAGAATACCAAAGAATATCAATGAAGCTTATGAACAACTTCCATTCTAGGAGAATGTTTGTTAAGTCAGTTTCATTTATAAGTCTGACATGAGTTTTATACACCTTTGACACAAATACACAATGTAAAGCATTAAAACATTTTTAAAGTCCATTCATATCTTTGAAAACCCACAAGTCGAATGAATACTAAAAAATATTCATATAGCGCTCCTACTTTTTATAAATCTAACCTACTAATTTTCCTACCAACTCCCACTTTCACACAATTTTAGAGTTGAGCATAGTGGCACATGTCTGTAATCCCAGAACCCAGGTAGGCTGAGGCAGAGATTACAAACTGGATTCCTATTTGGGTAATTTAGCAACTTAGTGGGACTCTGTCTTAAAAGATAAAAAATCAGTAGGAATATAACTGAATAAGAAGGACTTGGGTTCAATCTCTAGGACTTGGAGAAGAGGAGGGAATGAGAAATGTATTCTCAGAAAAAAATCAGAAGATGGCCAACATGTATGTTTGGAACAATACATAAATCCCAAACTCCTTCAAATTTTATTTATTTTTTCTCCCATAAAGGTAAACAGTGTGAGGAGTAACAATTCACTGCTCCAGGGCCGGCCAAACAGCTCAGTGGATTAAATCGCCTGTAAGCAGGTGCAGGGGGCAGCCGTGCCTCCCCCGCCCTCACTGAAGCACACTGAGACAGCAATTGTGATTGGGTGTGGTAGCATTCGCCTGTAATCCCAGCACTTGGGAGGCTGAAAACAGAAGAATCACTACAAGTCCCATCTAGTAGTGAGACCCAGAACACCCTGTAGACCCTTCCTCATACAAAAATTCACTGCTCCAGACCTTCTAAAAACACATACAACATATACTAATCTATTTTTAAGCAAGGAACAGTGGTGCAAGTCTATAGTCTCAGAACACTGGAAGGCTGAGGTACAAGACCAACCTAGTCAACTTGGTGATTTAAAGGCCCTATCTCTAGCAAAAATTAAAAAAGGGCTGGGGATCCACCTCAGTAAGTGGCCCCTAGATTTAATCACAGCACCATAATCAGTCTATTAATTTTTAATATCAGTTGGTTAAATTATAGTAATATATAGCTATAAACATTTAAAAATCTAAAATTTAAAAACTTCACTTTAAAAATGTAAACAAAATGGAAAAGTATGCTTTAAACACACTGTAAGGGCTGAGGATACATAGTATCAGTGGTAGAGTAAAATAAACACATACACATACTATGAATAAGGAAAGCACAGGCTTTTTAATATTTAACTTTTGGTATGTTTTGGTAGCAGAGTGGACTAAAGCTAGTGCCTCCCACCACACCCCGCCTGAAAACTGATTAGCATGTCTTTCAACACGCATGAAGCCCTATATGGCAAAGTCCTCAGCAGCTTCTAAAGTATTTTTTTACTTTGAGGCAAGGTCTTGTTAAGTTCCCCATGCTGACCTATAATTTGTTCTCTTCCCGCCTCAGCCTTTCAAGTAGCAAGAACAAAAGGTGTATCCAGCAATATTTATACATAATATGAGAGAATTTTTTTTTTTTTTTTTTGCAGAACCAGGGATTGAACTCAAGCCCTTGCACTTGCCAGGGAAGCACTTATTCCACTGAGCCATCTCCCTAGCCCCTTATACATAATAGAAAAACAAGGAAGAACAAAAAAATACTGAAACTTCACAACAAATGAGTTATGGTTATGTTTTAAAAGTTCAAAAAGGAAATTCATCCATAATGCAGATATATAAGTATACCTTCCCCATGACTATAAAAAAGTCAACAAAGTAATAGTTCCAATATTTCACCCTGGTGGCCCATGCCTGTAATCCCAACACTCAGGAGGGTGAGGCAGGTGTATGGTTCTGAGTTCAACATCATCCTGGGCTACAAAGTGAGCTCAAGGCAGCCTAAACTGCACAATGAGACCCTGTCTCAAAAAGACAAAAACAAAAAGTAATTATATAAACTCATATGTTAATATTTACCAAATAGCTACTATATGTCATGCACTGAGTCAGTAATTCTTACAAATATTTCACCACACAAATATTAATGATCCATATTTTGATCAGATTCAGAAAATACTAAGCAATTGAGATCAAGTAATAAAAAAATAGTAATAAAAAAATAAGGACAGGGCCAGAGAGACAATTCAGCAGACTAAAGCACTGGCTTAGCCAAGCTTTCCAAGCACAGGGACTACGGTTAGAACCCTGCACCAGCCCCACCCCAAGGCATGCTGGGGGAGCCACACACACACACACACACACACACACACACACACCATACCAATACAAGGGTATTTGTTGAAGCAACTAGGTAAAAAAAGAAAAAAAAAATCCAGCACCCC
>PVKA01009559.1:0-67927 GCA_004027165.1 Ctenomys sociabilis | reverse complement strand
TAGTACACACTCAGACTCCCAGCACTCTGGGAGGCTGAGGCTGGGATATAACTACAGGACATTTTCAAACAGGAAGGTACTGTACCTCTGGATTCATTACAACAAAGCCACTCAAAGATAGCTAGTGCTCAGTTTATAACAGGAAAGCAGTGATACAGATCTCAAAAATCATGCCACAATTACAGAAAAAAAAAAAAAAAAATCCACACAGAGAAATGTGGCTGCAAAGTCCTCCCACAGAGACACTGTCTGGACACCTAGGTCTTACCAGACCGCCCATGGGGCACTGTGCCTTGTAATCCAGCACCAGGCCTGCCTGGAACCAGGAAGCACTCAGTTAAAATTGCCAAGCAGGAGATCTAGCAAGTGGATTGGCAGGGCCAAACCTTGTGAGGTGTACCTGAGCGAGGAGGACCGCAAACAGGTAGATGTCTTCAGACAAAATCTTTTCCAGGAGGCTGAGGAATTCCTCTACAGATTTTTACCACAGAAGATCATATACCTGAGTCAGCTCTTGCACGAGGACTCCCTCATTGCGGCAGACTTGACCTCCCTTCGGGCCCCACTGGAGATCCCTATCCCAGACCCTCCACCCAAGAATGATGAGATGGAAGCAGATAAGCAGGAGAAGAAAGAAGTCTCCAAGTATGGCTTTCTCCCTGGGAATGAGAAACTCCTGGATCTGCTTGCCCTAATTAAGCAAGAAGTATGGACTCTCAAAGAGAAGTGCATTCTAGTGATTGCATGAATCCAGCCATCAGATCTCCAAGATTGAGGATAGAAATGATTTTGGGTAGCAATCCAGGAGAAAGTTCTGGAAAAAGCAAATGCAGTCAAGACCAAAGTAGAAGCCTTCCAGACAACCATTTCCATGTACTTCTCAGAACGTGGGGATGCTGTGGCCAAGGCCTGTAAGGAGACTCACGTAATGGACTACCCAGCCCTGGTGCATGAGAGAGGCGAGGCAGCCTATGGGCATCACAGGGCCATGGTGCTGGACCTGAGGGCCTTCTATGCAGAGCTTTATCATATCATCAGCAGCAACCTGGAGAAAACTGTCAACCGAAACGGTGAGGAGAAGTCATCTAAGTGTGGAGCCCAAGACTAGAAGAAAAAATAAACAACCTGTTCCTTGTGTGGGGAAAAAAAAAAAAAAAAAAAAAAAAAACTGGCAAGCAAACGAAGGAAGGAACAAACAGCTACCATATTTTGGTTCACCAAAACAAGAAATGCAGGGCTGCATATCCCTTTCTTTACTTCTTAACTATATTCTGAACACTCACAATAAATCTCTACTTGAGAGAAAATGAGAAAGATTAAATCTATACAGATAAAATTTTAAGTAGAAGCACAAGACGGTAATAAACATGCCACATTCACGTTACTAGATTTTATTTAAAAGTATTTTAATGTGCCTCCTTCATTCCTAAATCCTGACCCAACCACCTCTTTACAGGCTATCCAGGCCCTAGATCATCGTACCACACAAGCAAAGGCCAGAGGTGGCTCCTTCTGTCTTTTCTTTTCCTCTTCTCCAAGACCTCTACTGCATGCAAAAGAGGATCGGGTCTTGTAGGACAGGAGTTTACACTAGGAAAATAAGCTAATAAGGCTTAATGCCCACTGCTAGGTTCACTATTGGCCACAGAAGCTGAAGCAGTCGCCTAATCTGTAGATCTTGGAGGCTCCAAGTAGCTGGGAGTGGAGGTGGGGAATAAAGGTCAAAATGAGTTGTCCGGGCAGAGCTGAGAAGAGAGGCAACTGAGCATGAGAGGACACACATGACATTCCTCCCTCCATGTCCAGGGTTCTGCACCAGCCATCCAACCAACTCCAATGCACAATATTTGAGAAACAACATCTGTCCTGAACATAAAAAGATGTTTTCTTGTCACTATGACCTGGGTACACAAGCAATCCAGAGATTACTAGACATATCCAGGGAGATGTGGCAGGTTATATGCAAATATTATGTCATTTATAGGACTTGAGACCAGGCTGTCTAGGCTGGGCCCAATCGAAAAGTAAGCTTTCACACTGATGACATGCTAAAAGCTCATTTGTATGGCATAAGCATAATGTGCCCTGGACACATGTGAATCTCGCAGCTCTACAGTTTAAGGGTATTAGGAGAACTCAAGCCTGGGCTGGTGGTACAGGCCTATAATCACTGCACTCAGGACACTGAAGCAGGCAGATCACCACAAATTTAAGGCCAGCCTGCACTACAGTGAGACCCTGTCCCAAAACACCAAAAAAAGGAAAAAGGTATAACTGAGATTCAAATTCAAACTTCCTTTTAATAGTCTATGATCAAAAGCCACAGCTTTGGGCTGGGGAGATGGCTCAGTAGAATTAGCGCGTGGCTGGCAAGCACGAGGTCCTGAGTTCAATCCCTGGTACAGCAAAAAAAAAAAAAAGCCACAGCTTTCTACATCCCACTTCTCTAAATCCAACTTCTGGGATTATACCTACTTTGTTTCTCCAATTCCTTCTCCTACAGTACTAACACCTACACCAATCAGAGATGAGTGGGTGGGTTACTGCTACAACTGCGCGGAACTCACGGTGCTGCTGTGCTACCTGTCTTCCTCTCTGACCACCGGTCACCTTCTGGGGCAAGCAATTTCTAAGTTCCTTCTAAGAATAAAACATCCTGGCTCCAAGATGTTCTCTATACTGCAAATGCAAACATTTGAAAGGGCTAGAGAGAGCCAGGCCTGGTGGACTATGCTTGTAATTCCTGCGACTGCACAGGCCAAGGCAGGAGGATCACAAGTTCGAATCCAGCATGGTCAGTTCAGTGAGTCCTTGTCTCAAAAACTAAACTGAAGCTATAACAACACAGCAAGTATCTTCCTGAAGAAAGTGTAGCGTGCCAACTCAAGTCTGTTTAGCGGCGTTAAGCCAATTCTGTTTCTTTCCATTTCACTAAAATTGTAAAATTTAATGAAGATTCACCCTATTGATCGGCCGTGGGGCGTCATATTTTTCTGATCTCACAAACCTCACCCGGGCTCTCAGCTGGGACTGCTCTTCCGCGGCGCTGGTGTTTGCGCGCCTAGTTCCCCAGCGCCTCCTTCTCTGAGTGCTAAACACCCGGCCCTCACTTCAACCCCCACAGGCGTCCGACGCAGAGGAGAGTCTGGGTCTCAGCGCGGGACGCCCTTGGGCGAGGGTCCACGGGTCCCAGCGGGAGGCGACATTCGGCCCAGACGCGGACGGATGCGCCAAGCCACCCGCACCCCAGGCCCGTACCCTGGGACTGCGAGGCCCCGACCTCGGGGCCCACTGCTGCCGTCTCAGCAGTTCTCACCTCGTCCCGACGGACGGCGGCTTCCACGAGTCGCCGCCCGCCGCAGTCGCCGCCTCCTCGGCGACCTCAACCCACTGGCTGTCCCGCGCTGGTCGCTGGCAGTCCGGCGCAGGTAGGTGGCAGTGCGCATGCGCCCGCTCCGAGCCCTCCCGTTCGCTGCTGCTGAGCAACGCCTGCACCCAAACTGACCAATAGAGGCGCGCCTCCTCCGCTGTCCCAGCTGAGTCGCCAGTCAAAATCCTTCTTAAAGGGCTGTAACCCCCAAATTCCCAGCGCGCAGTAGGGGCGACGCCTCCCGTGTGATTTCTCCTGGCTTTCACCCGCACGCCTGGCGCTAGGACCGCAGGGTTCACCCCTGAAGTGTGGGATATGCTCTTGATTCCCTCCCGAGCGAAGGGCAGGGCTGCCGGAGGCGGGAGAGTCCCAGCACTGCGCTGTGCTCCGGGCGTGGGGTCCGCAGCCGCTGCCAGCGTGGACGGAGGCAAATTCCACGGGAGCGGCATGCCCACGAGAGCGCTGTGTCATGAGAACAGGGCAAGGTGACAGCCTCAAACCACTAATAAGTACATAAGTGCACAGTAATCGTCGGAGTGGGGCTGGGATGGTGGCTTTGTGATCTGCAGGGCTGGAGGCCGAATCCCGGGAGCGATGAGCCACATCCCAGCCCTTATATGTTTACTTACTTATTCAGAGTCTAAGTTGCCCAGACTGGCCTCCTATTTGCGATGTTCCTGCCTCAGCCTCTAAAAGCCACGGAGCTCTGCAGAAGCAGGTGAAGAGAATTTACACTGGAGCTTCCAACCGGTAACTTTGGATTTGGGCCTCTGGGCCGGCTTCACTGAATAGCAGCTGAAGGGGCAGAGGAAGAGAAGTGTGTTTCAGACTGACCGATCTTCCAGTACAAAGACCTCTTGTGTGCAAGGCCGCCAGGGATCCTCTGAGGGATGAAAAGAAAACCAGAGAGACGGGGATGTTTTAAAGTGCACAAAATTTTAGTTGGGGAGGATTAAAAAGCCCTTGAAAGGGATACTGGTGACAGCTGCACAACAGTGCAAGTATACCAAGTGCTACAGAACGGTGCCCTTAAAACGGCTAATATAATAAAGTTTGTTGTATACATTTTTTCGTTTTGTTTTTTGGTGGCCTGCGATGAGGCATGTGATGCTGGGGATCGAACCGTGGTCCCTGTGCTTTGCCTAAGCTTTCCTAAGCAGGCACTTTAGACCACTGAGTGGTCTCGCCCACCCCAATGTATACATTTTGCCACCAAAAAAGGAGAGTTTAGAGAATAAAAGAGTGGGATAGGAAGGCTTGGGGGGGGGGGGAAGCCATAGTGGAAGGTTTAGGATATAAGGAAAAAAGTCAAGCACTTTGTACAAATCAATTCAGCTGCTAAACCCAAAAGTGGAGCTGTCTCAGAGCTGAGGGGAGACTGTTCGGGAGGTCACTGTAAGCTGGGACATAGATGGGGTGACTGGGAAGGAAAGTGAACTGGAATTCCAAGCTCTGGAGACTGCAGAGGGCGTCTAACTGGGAAGAGAAGAGATCAAATTCTCTCTCTGGCAAGTCAAATTTGAGGCACCTCTGAGACCTCTGGTTAGGATGCAATGGTGGTTGGTTTTAGGCATCACCTGACTGGCTTTAGGTACGCCCTGATGGGCGCTGAAGCATCGTGTATGAATGTGTCTATGAGGCAGTTTGCGCAGGAGTCGAGCGTTTCAATCCATAGCCTGAGGAAGGAAAATGTGCTCCTCGCCCTACACATGGACCGTCGCGATCTAGCCAGCAGAGGGCCTGGACAGATCGCAAAGGCAAAGAAAAGACTCTCTCCCTCTCATTTAGAGCCGGGATGCCGTCTTCTCCTGCCCTTGGCATCAACCCCAGATTCTCCAGCATTTGACCCTTGGCCTTGCCCCAGCACCTCCTGCCCCCAGGTTCCTAGGACTCAGCCGAGGCCTCAGAATACACCACACATTTCCTTAGTTCTGCAGCCATGTTCCTTCAGGATGCACTTGTACTAAGCTACTAGCTTCCCTCATTCTCTAGCTTGTATGTGACCTGCCATGAACGTTTCAGCCTCCACAACTGTGTAAGCCAGTTCCTCTAATAAGTCCCCCTCATAGACATGAATGTTCTATTCATTCAGCCTCTGCAGAGTTGTGCCTAATACAGATGTTGCCATAGCAGTGGGTATACAGGTTTCTGCGGGGCTTAGAGGCCTGAACTGAACTGTGAAAATCTCCATCACATGAGTGGACATAAGGCTCACATAGCCAGACAGAAATTACAAAATGAGAGTAGAACAGTTGTGATGGAGCCCAAGAGGCCCCTGCTATCGGTATCTCTTGGTGTTCAGGCCCCTGCAAAGGTTCCCTGCCACGTGGCCAGCACTGGCCTTGTGACAAGTGATAAGGAGGCTAAGTCATGACAGACATAAAGGAGAAACTCCATGGGGTTCAGGTTGGTAGAAGAGGTCAAGCCCAGGCAGTGTATGTGCTAGTGCAACAGAAAACCACCCCCAGCAGTGCACTTCCACTTCTTAGTTGCCCAGGTAACAGGTCCTGTCCCAGATCCAGTTGCTTCTATCCCTTAGAAATGGCCAGCCATCATGATGCACAGCTGGTCACTATGATGCACATTGTAGAAACCAATCCTCAATTGATAAGCCGTTCTGCCTCTGTACTTCCTGTTTGCTTATCCCAGATAAGCTTGAGACCACCAGAAAATGGACTGATATTTTGGGAATGACTCCAATCAGTGCCCGTCGACATAAAATAAATCCACCTCTGAGTCCTGAGTGTTATTTTAGGGTTTCTGCTTGCCATTGCACTAGGATGAGAAATAGGAAGAAAATTTGGTGCTAGACCTGTAAAGATGGAGCTTTCAAATATGGAGTCTGTGCTCTCAGGACTTGTGGTACAGGTGTTTTAGGAAGGACAGAGCCAGTCAGCTCTGGCCACCAGAGTAGACTGATGGCAGGGGTAAGGTACAGTGCCTGCAGTCCTACCCCTGGCCCAAGTCATGGCCACATTGGCTCCAGGGCATTGTCATCTTCTACAACTTTCAGTCCTGCTAACCATGATGCACACTCTCTGCCCAGCCCTCTGGCTGGTCTCCGAGTCCCTCCCACTGTGCTCTTGGAAGAAACTTCTAGCCAGCTGTCCCTCTACTTTCTTTTACTCAGGGACTCCTTTTGGTTGCCTTCCTTCCCTTCAGCTGGAAGTCCAGAGCCCAGACTTCCTTGACATGGTTCCCAATATACTGCCATTCCTGGCACAGTCCCTCTTCCATCACACCTGCCTGGTAGTGCTCCAACCTTCTGTCTTCCTTGAACTTGCTCCTGGCTGTAAGTACTACACCTCCCAACCATGCCCATCATTGCTGCACACATTGCCATCCCCAACTGGGTCATTCATGCCACTAAGTTTGCCAAGGCAGTTCTCTGTCCAGTCTCCTAGGTCTTCTGCAAGCCCCTCAGATATTTCACCCCTTAACCCTGTTTGCTCTTCTAGGTGCTTACTTCCCCTAAGAAAGAGAAACCATGAATGTGACGTCTGGGAGCTCCTGACAGCTCCTCTTTCCTGCAATCACTGCTTGCTTGCTTGCTTGCTTTCTTTCTTTCTTTCTTTCTTTCTTTCTTTTTTTTTGTCTTTTTGAGACAGGTTCTCACTATGCAATTTAGGCTGGCCTTAAGCTCACTTTGTAGCTCAGGCTGGTCTCGAACTCACAACAATCCTCCTGCCTCAGCCTCCCCAGTGCTGGGATTACAGGCATGCGCCACCACGCCCAGCTTCACTGCTTTCTTTCTGTTTCCCCTTTGTAGCCCAACCTCTAGGACAAGCAGCCCATTTGAATGCTTCACTACTTCTCTTTCCTCAGTCCTCCCAAACTCTGACTTCTGCCTCGTGGCTGACACTGTCCTGATCAAGTACATCAAAGGCATAGTGTTTATCAATATCATGGGGGGGGGGGATGCATGCACGGCTCCACATCAAGAACATGCACACCAGGGACTGAACTCAGGCTCTTACACTTGCCAGGCAAGCAATTATTCTACTGAGCCATCTCCCCAGCCCCTGTTTGCCAACATAAAGACTTGACCTTTCAATACATCATTGCTGCCCAAGCTTTCCTTTTCACTTGTTGTTTCCCCCTTAATTTCTCACACTCCACAATCCTCTTGTTTTGCTGTCAATCTCTTTTGCATTCTCTTTTCCTCTACCAGGAGGAAAAACAGCATACTTTCCTGGCCCTCCTACTTGCTGCATGGTTCCAATAAGTTTCCACAAGTGATGTTGCTCAGAGCCCCATCTCCAAGGGGAGGTGTAGTACTTACAGCCAGGAGTAAGTTCAAGGAAGACAGAAGGTTGGAGCACTGCCAGGCAGGTGTGACGGAAGAGGGACTGTGCCATCTCTAGCCTTTGCCCCTGAGTTCCAGCCCCAAGTAGCCATCCATGACTTCAACATCTCAGCATGACATCACGTCCAACTGCACATTTCCACTGCAGTGTGTCCCCTCCATTCCTGCCACTTCTTCTCCATTTCTCCCTCCATGTGCACCACTGGCCTTTCAGTTGCCCAAGCCAGAACCCCAGGGGGATCCCTGACTTCCCCTATTTTTCACAATCAATCTCCAAGGTCCAACAAGTCTCCTCCTGTGTCACTCAGATGCATGTCTTTGTCGCAGTGCCCACTCTGAGCTGCAGACTGGGAGCAGCTTTCCTGCTGCTCTTTTTGTTTCTCATTTCTCTGTCCTATCTATCTTTCTCCATTTTGCAGCCAGGAAAACCCTTTGCCCTTCCACCTGAAACCATTCATAGTCCTCCTAGGGGAGGGCCCAGGCTCTGAACACCTGTGTAACCTCCATTTCTTCCCACTAAGACATCTCTTCCATAAAAGGGCTTTCTTTGTGTGCTGGATCAGGCTGGTCGAAAGCACCTCCCACCTCAACACCATCTTACGCAGTTGTCATTCTTTATCTGTCTAAGCAGGAATGGGGCCATGGAAGACTGAACAGAAAATCCACTTGTTCTCTGTAGAACCAATGTGCTTAGGGAAGGAGCCTACTGTGGGGCTAACAGTGCAGGCCTGGAAACTAGAAAGTCCTGAGTCCTTCTCCAGCTCAGGCCTATCACTGACTTCTCTCACTGGTGTTTCCCCTCTGTGGCATGAGAACGAAATGAGACAAAAGCTGCTGAATACAGGGATGGTGGAGGGAGGGCCAGTCAAAGCAGACAAGCCTGCTGTGGATCGTGACCGCCATGCAGGAGAGTGAAGCTCTAGGATCCACCCCTTTGAGGAGCACAGACTTGCTGGATCTCCCTTCCGCAGAAGTGGCCTCTGAGCACTGTGTACTTCAGGGAAGACCAACCTCTTCCCTGGATGGAATAGAAGATCACAGCCACTTCTTCAGAGCACCTGTGTTCACTAGGAGCAGCTGTGGCCTAGGCGAGCAAGCACAGCTTCCTTTGGGTCTTGAGGCAAAACTCCTTCACCATACTCAAATAGCAAGGCTAACATCAAGGAACATACCAGGAAACTGGGAACTGGTCTAGGCTGAGACACTGAGGGGGCACAGCTGGAGACAGGCGGATGAGATGACAGCCCTGCCTTCAAAGACTACGTAGGCGGCAAAGATACCAAGAAGCAAGATTAGGATCATTTAAATCAAATCTACTGAGGAAAGGGTGGGCTTCCAGATGGTGAGGGTCACACGTAGACTAGTCGCCATAGTAAACCATACCTACACTTTGCACATCCAGTGATGTACACTGAAGATGGTAATGAGACATGTCATATGGGGTGGCATTCCAGAGTAGGCAAAATGAACTTCAGCTCTATCCGCGGTCACATCAAAAGACTGGGTCACTCCTTGCCCCAGAAATGCCTTCAAAACAGTACTGTACTCCTTTGTCCTTTGTCTGGTCAGCCTGGGGGGGGGTCCTGTCCACTCCCAGGGGAAGTGGAAAACTTTCCCTTTTGAGCTCCTATATAAAAATAAAAACCTGAGGCTGGATATAACTCAGCGGCACAGCTCCTGCCTGGTAAGCGTAAGATCATGAATTTGATTCGTGGTTTAAAAAAAAAAATTGGTCTGAAAAATAAAAGCTTGTTATTCCTGATTCCTCTGATTGCACAAAAACCAGCCAAGTGCACGTCCCATTAGTAAGAGAGGGAGGGAGGGAGGGAGAGGGGGAGAGAGAGAGAGAGAGAGAGAGAGAGAGAGAGAGGCCAGAGGTGTAAGCCCCGAAGACTCGATTTCGATTCCATCCTCAGTACCACCAAAAGAACACAGGGAGTCAGTAACCATTGTACAGGGCTCAGGGTAGTGTGCGGAGCTTCCATTCTGATTTGGATCTTGGTAGCTACGGAACTTTGGGCAAGTCCGCCCAGCTGCAAGCATTACAAGCATAATTCTCGCCTAGAGGAAACCTATAGCCGAAACCAGTGTTTTGTTTTTTCCGGTACCGGGGATTGAACTCAGGATCCTGCACTTGCCAGGAATGCACTTAATTCTACTGAGCCATCTCCCCGGCCCCGACACCAGTGTCGTTTAGCCTCCAGAGTAATTAAGATAGAAGGACCAGTGAGGTTGAATCCGAATCTGTGTGTCCCCGAACCACTAAACCTACAGCCGATCACACTTGAGGATCGCGTACACGTACAGCTAAAATAAAGGTCTAGCTTTGCAAACTGCGCAAGCGCATGCCGCCCAGGCTCCTTCGGGACGGGCTCCAGGAGTCATCTCGTTGCGCGTCCAATCACGTGTGACTTCTTTGTCTCCATCTTTGAGGCGAGAGAACCAATCAGTTTCGAGAGTGTATCAGCGCGCGTCGGGATACGTCATCAGAATACGCCGCGGCAGGGCCCCGGAGCTCGGCTTTCTAGCCGCTCCTCGGGATGTCCGTGGCTTTTGTACCCTACTGGATGAGAGGCAAAGCGGTGGTTGATCAAGAGACGATCCAGCGAGTGAGCACTGTCACGGGCAGAGGGAGGCCGAGGGCCCCGGGAGCGCGGGGAGCGACCGCTTCGGGTGGAGACTTGAATCCTGCGAAGCGTGTGGCCGTGGGGGCGAGGAGAGACGGGAGCGGACTGGGGCTGAGTCCGCGGAGCCAGGCCTGGCGGGCAGCCTCACCGCGGCCTTCGCGTCGCTCGCGCTGAGCCTTTCTTTGGTTCTGCAGCTCCTGGAGGAGAATGACCAGCTGATCCGCTGCATCGTGGAGTATCAGAATAAGGGCTGCGCGAACGAGTGCGTTCAGTAAGTACCCCCTTATCCCGGTTATCCGAGGGGCAGCCAGGCGGAGACGTTCCGAACTAGGATCTTAGTGATGGATCGCAGTTGAGCTTCGCTTTACAGGCGAGAACAGGGAAGTCCAAACCATACAGCCAGTGTTTGTAGAAACCGGAGTTAGATGGGGCTTCCTCCTCAGCATTGCGATGGTCTCATTGTAAAGCCGCCTAACTGTGCAGCCTTGTCAGCTGATGCCGGCTGGGATGCGCAGGGGAGCACACGAAAGCGGGGCTTCGGAGAGTAGAGCAGGGGCACCTTGAATCTCAGCCTTGTTTCCAGATAAGAAAAACCGTCTGGCTCCTAAGCCCCCTTCTCTTTTCTCACAATCTGCGAACAGCACACAAGTACCAACAAAGGATTTCCAAGTCAGGCCGAAGGTAAATTCTGTGTAACTTAATATTTTCTAATCAATACCAAAATGGGAGAAAATAGATCTGTCTTCTTCCAAATGTGGTCCATGAATTATGACCCATTTCTTATAGAGAATAATCACTTTTTTGTCCTTGAAGAGACATTTAAGAAAGTCATGCTTTACCTTACCCCTAAAGACACATATAGTGGCAAAGTAAGTCTTGACATATGACTGTGATATTTAGCAGTTTTCTTTTTTTCAGTTTATATTTTTCTCTTTGGGGAATGGTTGCAGAATACTCTTTTGGTGCTGTCGTTTTTAATGCAGGATAAGAAAGTTAGGGAATCTTTCTATTGTTACTTTCATGTTACACAGGCAGTGTTTCTAGGGTTTGTTTTTCGTTGGTTTCTTTGGTCCTGAGAATTGAACTCAGGACCTTGTGCATGGTGGACAGTGCCACTGAGCTACATTCCCGACAGGTTAGGCTTCTGAACTCTAGTCTGATTGTCCTTCCAAATGGAGAGCTTTGCTCCTTGACTGAAAAGCCCTACATAAGCTCACATTATAATGAGCATCTCGTTCCTTTTGAACTTCAGCAGTACTATAGAGTATTGGCCAAAGTCCGTAGTAAGAAATATACCATCTCTACTTCTATTGAGCTGATATTCTAGACTGCAGGATCTGAAAAAGAAGGAAATCTACATGTACATAGTAGTTTAGGCGAGAATAAAACAGGGAAGTAGAACACTAGTGCTTAGGTAAAGCAGCAGCATGAATGAAGCCTTGGGTTTAATCCCTAACACTGTAAAATAAATAGGGTAGGGCCAGTAGGGAGGAGAGTGCTGTTTTATAATTCCCTCTAATAGGTGACAGTTAAGTAGAGATGAGGGAACCAGCTATGCAGGTGAAAGTCCCTGCCATGTAAACTTTGTAGGGCACAAGAAAGACTCGGCTTTACTCCGAATGAGAGTGGTGCCTGTGCAGGATTTTAAAGTTATGACCTGATCTTGACTTAAGTGATCACCGAGACTGCAGTGTGGAACATAAAACAGCTGCGAGTATAGATCCAGGAGACTTGTCATGTGCAGGCAGGAAGAGTTGCGACTTGGCCTGGAGAAAGAGCTCTGACAGGGCTCAGATTTATATATGTCTTAAGTTCAGTAAGGAGGTTGACAACACTGAATCAAGTCAGTAATGAGCCATTCCATTACAGTGAGTAAATTCTTTCCTAGGATTTGTTCATGGTCAGTAAAAGCAAGCTTTTCCTAATTTTTACTGTTTCCTCCCACAGGTATCAGCAGGTGTTACATAGAAATCTCATTTACTTAGCTACCATAGCAGATGCCAGCCCATCCGGTACTTCAGAAACATTGGAGTAATTTTCTATTTGGCTATTGTGAGGGGTGAGCTAATATAATCCAGCTTCTATGAAATGGAAATAGGATTTTTATCATCTCAACTGCTTAAAACATGAATGAAACCTGTGCTGCCTTTTCAAATGGAAAAATGTGAAGAAACCTACTAACTTAACTGTATTCTCAATGTAAATATTTATTTTAGTAATAAATCAGATCCCGCAGAATTAACCCCAGGCATCCTTTTTCTTTGAACAGGAATGGGTTTTAAAGCATCTTTAAGACTACATCTTGGGGCTGGGGAGATGGCTCAGTAGAATAAGCACTTCCCTGGCAGGCACAAGGGCCTAAGTTCAATCCCCCGTTCCACCAAAAAAAAAAAAAAAGACTACATTTTCGTTTCAGTCTGACAAAAGTGGGTAGGTTCTGGGCAACCAGCAGGACATAGAGGGCTAGGGATGTAGGTCAATGGTAGAGCACTAGCCTAGTGTGCTTGAGGCTCTGGACTCAATTCCAGGAACCCCCCAGAAAGGTACATTCCATACATGTTACCCACTCCGTGGTGAGTAACCATGGAGATAAAGATTTTAAAATGAACTTTTAAAAAAGCAGTCCCTGAGGCTGCTGAAAGCTTGCTAGATGGACAGGTACCTGTCTGCTCCTCACTAGCAAATGTCCCCCTGGCTGTCTTCTCAGGTTCTTTCAAAATAAACCTTGTGGGCTGTCAGGCTTTTCCTACATGGTCGTGGTGGAGCTGCCTTGCTGGCCTGACCTGGTGCCATCTCCTCAGGCTGCAGCTGTGTTTGCTCTTGGCCTGAGGCCTTGCTGTTCCCTGGGAATGGTCCCTGAGGTGTGGTGCCACTCCTCCCCACTGGACTTGTGCTGTCTCTGTAGGAATTGCGGCATGGCAAATGCTGGGTCCCAGTCAGCAACTCAGAGAGTTCCTTGGTGGCATTCATGTCACTCCAGATTTGCTTCTTTTTATGGTTTGTGTCTAGTTGTCCCCCCAAAGCCTCAAAGTCATTGGGGCAGCTGTATTTAGTACAGGGTCTTACTACACAGATTGGACTCTGTAGTGATCCTCCTGTTTTCAGCCTCCCAAGCACTGGGATTACAGGTGTGCACCACCACACCCAGTCTTAGTCACTGTCTTGGTGTGCCCCAGGGGTGGGGCCAGCACTGGATTTGGCTCAATGGTAGAATGCTTGCCAGCAAGCTGGAAGCCCTGGGTTTGGTTCTCGGCACCAAAAATACATCTCCCCTAAAAAAAAAAAAAGTTCAATCAATAAAACGGGTAAAACCTTGGGGAAGTGAGCCAGAGGAAAAGGAAAATGCATCAAGAGGAGGTGGAACTAGGTCACTGCTGTAGGCCTCGGGCTCCATGCAGAGTGTTCTGCAACTGAGCGACCCATGGGGCTATTACTCCTGCACATCAGAAGAGACAAGGAACCCTGGGAAGCCCCCTGGTGCCAACAGGTGAGACCGCCTTGATTAGGTGGAAAAGTCTGTGTCACAGCTGAAGCTCCTGCTTGGGGAACCCTGAGGAGCCCCAGGAGCCTCAGCATCAAATGCAGGGCAGGTGTGGATGGGCAGAAGCTTTGCAACAGCTGCCTCCCCTCTGTCTTTCTGCAGGATGTTCTCTGGCAGGAGGAGAACAAATGGGCAATGTGAAAGCTGCATGCACAGCTGTGACTGGAGCCACTGCTCTCTCCCAACACCTCCCCACTAGCTCCAGAGAGCCTGAGGCACAGGCCTGTGTCATCCTGCCACCGGGACCCAGGCAGCAGGGTGGTTACAGCACCAGCCCTAACACGCTGTGTGTGGGTCATCTCTGTTCAGTCTCGCCCTTTCCAGCTCGGGGGCAAAATGGCCTCCAAACCCCATCAGGGTCTGGATTTCCAAGTGTCTTAGTTACTCTTGTTGCTGGGACAAATACTCAGCACCCAAAATGAAGGAAGGAAAGTTTTATTTAGTTCACAGTTACTGGAGGTTTCAGTCCATATTCAGCTTGCTCCAAGGCAGAGGGGCACATGGTAGAGAGCATCAGTTCATGGCAGCAGAAGAACAAGGACAACAAAGGACAGTTGCTAAAGAAAGTGTCTCTTATATTCCGTTCAGGCTCTCCACCACATGGTGGGATGTATTACACCCATAATCCCAGCAGTACTAAAACCCATAATCCCAGCCTTGGATCACACCTAATCCCAGTGGATCATGAGTTAATCACAAGCTCCAACCCATTACTACATGAGGCTTTGGGGGGACCACTAGACAAACCATAAGTGGGCTCAAGTTCAGCCTGGACTGGAGAGCGAGACCCTGTCTCAAGCAAAACAAAGAACTAAACAAAGGAAGAGAGATTTAGTTTGGTTCAGGATTTCAGTCCGTGGCTGGCTTCAAGGCGGGGAGGGGGGGGGGCACTGGCAGGGGAGAGCTGCTTGCTTCACGGTGGGCAGACAGCAGAGAGAAGCGAGGAGCCTGGGAGGGAGGGTGACCTTTCCAGGCCCCACCCTGAGGGACTGGCCTCTCACTAGGCTCCTGTAGTGAGTCAGCTATATCGGTCACAGTCCAGAACCTTCCAGAACCCCACCTCTGGACACACGAGGCTCTGGGGGGGCCAACTGCAGCTGGCACCCTGCTCCTATTCTTGACCTTTTCTCCAATGTGGCTGGACATTATCCCTTCTGCGTGCCAGCTGGCTCCAAACCACCTGCCCTCTATTCCCAAGACTGTCCTGAGCCCAGAGTCTGCCTTAGCTGAGGCACAGAGACCACAACCTGGGTGTCACTACCAGGAGCAGCACTCAGCCAAGGACTGTCAAGAGACATCCCCCACCACACTCCCAAGGGACAGTTGTCAGATGCTGCTTCTCTGCTGTTCCCCAGCACCCACTGTGTGGCTGAGTTAACACCACATACTTCATTTGTCATGGTCCTTGCGTTAGTTCCTTGTTCCCTAAATGTAGTTTATTTGAATTATTCCTTCTTTATTCCTTGGGATTCTCATAATAAAATACCTTTTTTTGTGTGGCAGAACCAGGGATTGAACTCAGGCCCTTACCGTCTGAGCCATCTCCCCAGCCCCAATAAAATACCATAACCATATAGCTAATAGGTAACAAAAATTTGTATCTCTAGCTGGACATGGTGGCATGCTATAATTCTAGCACTTGGGAGGCTGAGCCAGGATGATCACCATGGGTTCAAGGCCAGCCTGAGCTTCCCTGGCAAATGCAAGGGCCTGAGTTCAATCCCTGGTTCTGAAGAAAAAATGTGTGTGTGTGTGTGTGTGTGTGTGTGTGTGTGTGTGTGTGTGTGTCTTAAAGACAAGGAACTTCAAGTTCAAGGTCTCAACCTAGGCACAGGGTATACACCTACAATTTCTGTCACTTGTCGGCTGAGGCAAGAAGGTTATGAGTTTGAGGCTATCCTGGGCCAAATAAGCCCTCTGCTGAAAAAAAAGAACTAAAACATCATGGCGAAAGCCCAGGTCCTGGTCCCTAGACACACTTCTGCACTGTCCTCAGGTGGGCAGGAGGTCTCTTTGGAGACTTTTTTTTTTTTAGCAGTAGAGATCATACTGAGCTCAATCATTATTCCCCTTCTCTCTTATTTTTTACCTTTAGAGACTTGCTAAGTCACCCAGGGTGGGCTCGTAAATGCAGTCCTCCTGCCTCACCTCATAGAGTGGTGGGACACAGGCCAGCAAGTTTCCCAGCCCTCTTTTATAAGGACACAGTCCCATTCATGAGGGATCAGTTCTCAGGGGCTCATCCCCTCCTAAAGGCCTCCTGCTAACACCAGCACTGCAAGGGCTTAGGATTTCCATGTACACAGGAATTTTGGTGAACCCAAACATACAGACCATAGCACTTCCTAAACAAACAACTTCCTTTCACATCATCTTCTTAGAGGTTTCTCCTAGAGAGAAAGGGAAGGAAGATCGCAGCTGTCTTATGGTTTTTTTGGCGAACTAGGGATTGAACTCAGGCCTTGTGCTTGCCAGGGAAGCGCTTATTCCACTGAGCCATCTCCCTGGCCCATCTTATGCTTGATTCCTAGCAGGTCAGGCATGGCTTCCAATAACGCTTAAATACTTGAAAAGTGTGTACCCAAACACAGTCTACAGTATTCTCTAGCTATGTTCTGGTTTGACTTTTGAGGACTCACTGTTGTTGTTGTTTTTTTTTTTTTTTTGGAGGGGGGACTGCCAAAGTTTTAGTGTTTAATAATGAGCACAACTGACCAAGTTCCAAGACGGGAAGATACTATGTGAAACTGGGGGGAAAGTCACTCTATAAACTAACTCTACAGGATGTGGTAAGAATGCATGCTTTACAACATAAAACCTGTCTACAAGTAATGGTTGGGTGCAAAAAGCCATTTGGTCTTCTCTTGGCTTGGAAAAATGGTGTTCCAGATTTCAGTGCGATTTATCAGCAACCTTCAACTTTTTTGTGTGGCAAGTATCTTGTTTTCACCTTCTAGGTCCTCCACCCCAGCCTGTGTCATGAGGTTTGCAATGTTCTCCAGATCGTCAATACTCATATCATCAATTCTTCCAATGATCTGGTCAGACATCGTCTGAAATTTATCTTGCATCTGCTGCAAGAGGGTCTGCACCACCGAGGTGAGGGCCTCCATGGTCTTGGGGTCGGTCTTGGCCATCTCCCCAGTTCCCAGCTTAGCAGCGAAGTCTCTTGACAGTCACCCAACTTCCATTCATTTGCTCCCGGACTCACTGTTTTGGTTTTCAAAATATATTAATCTAAATTATTTATCGCGGATTTTTTGCTATATCACGGGATTTTGTAGTACTGCACAGTATACCTATGTTGTTAAAATTACCTTGATTTACGAGTTTAGAAAATGGTTAAGAACATTAGAAGTGTTTTTAAAAGTGTGGGAAAGGTTTATAAGAGTGTGGGAAAGGTTTATAAAGCCTTAAAATATAGATACTAAAATAAATATAACGTTGCTACTTCACTGATCTTCACTCATCGCGGAGGTGTCTGGAACATAATCTGTGTGATAAGCAAGGGACCGCTGTAAAACCATGCTAAAAGACAAATTAGTAGCAGGTGTGGTGACACATGGCCTGTGCTCCCAGCACTCAGGAGGCTGAGGCAGAATTGTTACAAGATCGAGACCAGCCTGGGCTACAAAGTGAGTTCAAGGCCAGCCTCAACTGCACAGCGAGAACTTGTCTCAAAAAGGCCAAAACAACAACAATAATAACAAAAAAGACAAATTAGTGGCACAGAGGCTAAAGGATAGTGTAATATTCACAGATGAGGCGGCTTCTCAGATCTGAGCCATGGCCTCTGCAGCCAATCAAGTTCCCTGGCCTTATCCGAATCCCAGCTTCACTCTGTGCTGATGAGTCACAGCACTGGCCTTGCCCCTGGGCTCCAAGACTGACCCAGAGACTGGCACGTGGACCTCAGCGGGCCAGCGGGCCTTTCCCCAGGATACGCTGGCAGGAAAAATCCTTGCCCGAGACTGTCAAACTACAAAGATGTGTGCAAGAAGCTGCCGTGCCCACATTCCCCACACTCCGGGCAGAAAGTCCATCTTAAATAAACAACAATTATTTTTTTTCGGCAGAGGTGGATCGAACACAGGGAAGTCTCAGGACACCCGGAAGGGGAAGGCTGTGGAGCCTCAGAGAAAGACGGCAACTCAGACAGCTGGCGGTGCACGCCTCGGGAGCGCGCGCGCCAGCCACGAGGGGTAGCGAAGGCGCATGCACGGACCGGAGCGCGCCCGGAGCGTTCCCCCATCACCCGCGAGGCTGCGCTCTCGCGATAATTGTTGTCTCGCGGCGTTTGGCGTGGCACTGGGCACCCGCCCGCTAGAGTAGGCAGTGTTCCGTTAGTGGCTTTGGCCTGTAGCGCCCGAGGCGGCGCTTTCTTCTCTGCCGACGGGGAGCGGGTCAGCCCGGAGGCCAGCCAGGTGTGTGCGCGCCCTCGCGACCAGGGTCTGGGCGGGAGGGCCGTCCCGCGTCCCACGCCGTCGCCACAGGTCGGCGCGGGGCGGAAGGCGCGGACTCCGCCCGCTGACCGCCCCTCCCCTCTCCCGCAGCTCTCGCTGCCGCCGCCTCGGCCGCGATGGGGGCACAGGACCGGCCGCAGTGTCACTTCGACATCGAGATCAACCGGGAGCCGGGTGAGCGGCAGGGCGGGGCGGGGCCGGGCCCAGTTGGGTCCCGGGGCGGTGGGGCTGCGGGGCGGCGGGGCGGGGCGGGGCGGCCGCCCGCTTCAGAGAGCTCGGAGAGCCAGCCGAGCGCCGCGGGGACCGGCCCAGGCCCTTTCTGGTCCCGCCGGTTTGCTCCATACTGTCAAGTCTGGACTCGCAGATTCTGTATTTTGTAGCCGCTGTGTCTGTTAGCCCGCTTCTAGTTTTTTCTTAAGAATGTTTAGCTGCACACCCTGTCAGGGAAAATGAGTTAGGGAACACGTTGTGTGATGTATAAACCAGAGCCCTTTGTATTGCACAAGTGGAGCACGTGTGCGCATTTTGTCCACGGAGTCCAGCCTTTCATTAGGGTAGGCGTGTTTGGAAGATTAGGTATCAGCAGTAGAGCGGGCACGGTGCCAGATCATTTTCCTGCCTCGTTGATTTGGAGTTTTAATCGTAGGCGTACATGCTACATACACCCTTTGGCGCAGCATCCTGCTTTGCGCCTTCTCACCAGAGCCTCTTACTGTTAGGGCTCTGGAGGCAGTGAGAAGAGCAAGGCCGCTTTTACAGTTACAATGTGTTGGGAGAAGAGAGTTAAGTAGGAAATGAGTAGAAAGGCGTGCAGTACTCTGAGTTGGCGGTTGAGGCCATTTGGGGAATGAGGTGTGTTTACAGCTTAGGAAGAGTGTTAAGAACTTCCCTGGTAGAGAGGAATACCTGGCACAGGCCTGAGCCAGAGTGAGTTTGTGTTTTTATCCGTTTTTGTTTGGGGAGCGTGGCTGGGTGGAGAAGGGAATTGGTAAGGGAAGGCCTGTAGTAGGACTTGGACTCAGCAGGACAGGACGCGCTGTTAAAGGGTTTTGAGTTAATGAGCTTTCTTTTCTTTCCTTTGCTGAGTTTTGAATGTAGGACCTCCTTGCAGGCTAGGCAGAATTCTAACTCTGAGCCACACCCCCGTCCCCCATCCCCTTTTTTAAAAAAATACTTTGAACCCTGCTAGTTTTGATCCTTATTCCGTAGTGAACGATAACAATGATCCAGGTAACAGCGTTCATTTTTCTTAATTAATTAAATGCCTCAAGAGGTCTCTGATACAAGTAAAACAAAGGTTTGTTAGCCATATTAAGTACTCCTTTCACAGTATATGTATTCACATCCTGATTTACAAATGACCTGTTTGTGATAAATCTCCACAATATGTTTGGTAAATGTGGAGTGAACTTCAGTCCTCAACATCTAGAATAATTTGTAGGAGTAACTAGCACTCCTGACTGCTGAATCATGTATGAAAAAAACAATGCTGCCATTGCTTAGGCTGTCAGGTGATAATTGTCAAGCTCTTATGGTTTACTCTTATTTACTACTTCTGGCACATCTCAATATATTGTGTTAACTAGTACTTAATTTTTAAAGGATTGCTTCAGTTGTAAGCACTGAAATGTTCTGCTTTGTAGTGTTCATCGTCTTCCTTTTTCTCTTCTGTACTGGGGATTGAATTCAGGACCCATTATTCAAGTAATATTCTTTTTTTTTTTTGTCTTTTTGAGACAGGGTCTCACTATGCAGTTCAGGCTGGCCTTAAGCTCACTTTGTAGCTCAGGTTGGTCTGGAACTCAACAATCCTCCTGCCTCAGCCTCCCGAGTGCTGGAATTACAGGCATGCGCCACCACGCCTGGCTTCAAGTAATATTCTTGACTTCTTGGATGCTTAATGTAAATACAGAGTAATATCTTTGATTTACTTCGATAAGCAAAGGTTATCTATGTATTTATATTATCCACATTAGTGAGAGGTGAAGTATTGATAAAAGACTGAGATGAGTACAGCACATATGTGTTCTCTCCCATTACCAGTAATATGAATTTACAGCTTATAGCAAAGGTTAACTTTTGAATTACAAAGTCATCATCTTCCTTTTTCTCTTCCTCTTCCTTTTCTTCTGTACTGGGGATTGAATTCAGGACCCAGCGCTTGCCAGGCAGGTGCTTATTCTATTGAGTTATCTCCCCAGCCCCAAATGAAGTTTTGTTTTGTTTTGTTTTGTTTCCAGTATCAGGTATTGAACTCAGGACCTTGTACTTGCCAGGAAGTGTTTATTCTATTGAACCATCTCCCTGGCTATCAGTTTTATCTTCAAAGAACCACATTTTGATCTCCTTGAGTTTTTCTCCTATCATTTTTCTGTTTTCAACATCATTAATTTTTATTTATTTATTTTTTTTTTTGTGCACAGGGTCTCACTCTGTAGCCCACATTCATAGTGATCCTCCTGCTTTCTGCCTCCCTAAGTGCTGGGATTACAGGCGCGCGCCACCACGCCAGGACTCCAATCGCCAGCTCAGCGCACCCGAAGGCAGGGCCGGCGCGGCAAGCGGAAGCAGGGATCGAACCCTGGTCCCTACGCTTACCTAAGCAAGCGCTTAGTCCGCTGAGCTATACCGCCGGCCCTTATTAATTTTTATTTTTACCGTTTTTTTTTCTAATGCTTGCTTTGCCCCTTTTCTAGTTCTACCTTCTGTTTGTCAGTTCATCTTTCTGCCCTTCACAATATTAGGGAGTCTTCACAGTGAGTTACATTGCAGTCTCTGTCCATCATCTATCCATCCATCCATCCATCCATCATCCATCTATCCATCTATCCTTTTTTTTAGATTTTTGGAGACAGGGTCTTGTTCTCATTCAGGCTGGCCTTGACTTGAGGCAATCTTCTTACCTCAGCCTCTTAAGTGCTGAGATTACAGGCTTGCACCACCATCCCTGACTCTCCAGCCCTTTATTTATTTATTTTAAATTTTATTTCTGTATTTAGGACAGGGTCTGCAGGGTCTCACTACATAGATCGGACTCATAGTAATTCTATTTTCAGCCTCCCAAGTGTTGGGATTACAGGCCTGCGCCACCACATTGTCTTTTTTTTTTTTTCTTTGAAATTTTTTACTTTATTTCTTTTTGTGTACTCTGAAAATACACACACACACACACACACACACACATATATACACACACATATATATAAATTTATTTTATTGAGAGACAAATATCAATGAGACAGTTTCAAAGCTGATTAATAGTACATTTTCAATAACCACAGTCTCAATCCCTGTCTCATCAAACTCTGGTGACAGGGTCTGCATAGCATGTCAGTGATCAAACCCTCGCCAGCTACTGTTCTCTGCCTAAGCAGGTGCTTTAGTTCTCTGAGCTATCAGGCTAGCCCACTCCAACTCTTTAAACATTCTTTTAATTTTATTTTTATCTTTATTTTGAGACATATTCTCACTGAATTGACCAGGCAGGTCTCAAACATCACACCTTCCTGCCTCAGCTTCCCTCACTGCATCTGGCTTTTTTCCCCAAAAATTTCTTAAAGTGAAAGCTTAGATCACTGACTTGATACCTTTCTTTTCTAATATAGCATTTAATTACATTAAATGTAGAGGTAAATTGAGATGTATTCCACAAATTTGATACGTTCTTTTTTTTCAGTTCAAAATATTTCTTAATTTTTTGTGATACTTCGTCTTTGATTTATGAGTTATTTAATTCTGAGAATTGTTTAACATCTTTTATTTTTCTTTCATTTTGCTTTCTTGGGGATCTCCCAGGGCCTTGTACATTCTAAGCAGGTGGTTTACTACTGAGTAATATCCCCAGTCCTGGGAATATTCTTTTTTTTTTTTTTTTTTTTTTTTTTTTTTTTTTTTTTTTATGGCGGAACCAGGGATTGAACTCATGCCCTTGTGCTTGCCAGGAAAGTGCTTATTCCACTGAGCCATCTCCTTGGCCCCGCTGGGAATATTCTAATTTCCAAGTACAGGCTGGGAATCCCTTATCCAGAGTACTTGGACCAGGGCCAGGGATATAGCCTAGTCGCACAGCACTTGCCTAGCAAGCACAGGGTCCTGAGTTCCATTCCCAGTATCAAAAAAAAAAACTTAGACCAAAAAATTTAGATTTCATATTTGTTAAATATTAGAAGATTTTTATAGACATAATAAGATACCTTGGAGTTAGGTCCCAAGTCAAACACAAAATTCCTTTGTTTCCTATGGATGGTTTTGCATGTGGTTTGTTTGTTTGTTTGTTTGTTTGTTTTTTTTGGCGGTACCAGGGATTGCATGTGTACTTTTGTGTGGCATTTTAAGTTTACATTCACATAATTTTATTATATATATATACATATATATATATATATATATATGTATATATATATATATATATTTTTTTTTTTTTTGCGGAACCAGGGATTGAACTTAGGTCCTTGTGCTTGCCAGGCAAGCACTTATTCTACTGCTCTATCTCCGTGTTTCCTTTTTTTATAACTTTATATCATAGTGTTAGTATGCCAGTATTTTGATTGCTGCCTTTCATGTGAGGTTATGTGGTGCTCCAAGTTTTATTGGAGCTTTTTGGACTTTTTTAGGAAAGTCCTTTATTTATTTATTTATTTTCTAGTCTTTAGTGCAGTTCCATTATGGTCAGAGGGAATACTTTGATTTCAGTTCTTTTAAATTTGTTATGGTTTGATACATTCGGTTTTGCTGTATTTCTCATATATATGTTTGTAAAGAATTACTAGTATTCTCTTGGTTTTATGTAGAATATTCTCTAAATGTCAACTAGATCAAGTTAGCTATTCACTTCTACATTGCTGATTTTCTACTTAACAGTAAAGCAGTATTGAAGTCTCTGGCTCTAATTGTGAATATGTCAGTTCTCCGAGTTTCTTTTTTTTTTTTTTTTGTCTTTTTGAGACAGGGTCTCACTATGCAGTTCAGGCTGGCCTTAAGCTCACTTTGTAGCTCAGGCTGGTCTCGAACCCGCAACAATCCTTCTGCCTCAGCCTCCCCAGGGCTGGGATTACAGGCATGCGCCACCACACCCAGCAGTTCTAAAAGTTTTTGCTTCATTTATTTTGATTGTGTTTGTTGAATGGATACATGTTTAGGATTGTTGTCTTAGTAAATTGATCTTTTACCACTGTACAATGACCTGTTTTATTCCTGGTAATTTTCGTGGAATTTAGTTTGGTGTGAATGTAGCTACTCCAGTTTTCTCCCATCCTGGTACTCCTGAGATCATGAGATAAGCCTTACTCCATCTTTTCTGTTAGTGTTACCATGCCATGTAGTTAATTTTTAGTCCTTTCATTTTAACCCACTTACATCCTTTAAACAGGTTTCTTGTAGGTAACAAATGTAGATCTTATTTTTATCTCTTCTGAGATTCTCTTAGTTGATGTTTAACTATTTACATTTAATAAAATTATTGCTGTGTTTGGATTGGCCCAGTTTTGTCTTTTTATGTCTTCTTGAGTTTCTCTTTTCAGTATTCTGAAGTTTTTATTGTAGAAGTCTTTAATTTCCTTGGTTAGATTGATCCAGGTATTTTACTTTATTTGAAGCTACTATGAATGAGTTCTTCTGATTTCTTTCTCAGCTAGTCCACTGTTGGTGTGTGTGTCTTTGATGCAGGGTCTTCTGCTGTTTTAGTCTGGCCTTGAGCTTACTTTGTAGCCCATGCTGGCATCACATTTACAACAATCCTTCTGCCTTAGCCTCCTGAGTGCTGGGATTATAGGTGTGTGTCACCACATCCAGCTCCCTTTTTCTCTTTTAAATAGAAGGATATGCAGTTTGTATTGGGCTTGACCTTGGTTTTTAAAAGTGATAAGCAGAATAGTTTCTTTTTTTAGGGGAAGGGGATGATTCAGCCCACTCTGGGGGCAGGCCTGGCATAGCAAGTGGTACCAGGGATTGAACTGCGGTCCCTGCACATTTGCCTAAGCAGACACTTTAGACCACTGAGCTATCTTGCCAGCTCCCACGAATGATTTCTTTAAAAGATGCTTTGACTGTAATTTCTTTTATGTGAGTCTAAAAGTAGGATCATATATCCCTAGCACTTTATCAACACAGGTATAAAAATAGGGATTTGGTTGACGTGATTGTTTTTATTTTGCTGCTTTAGATTCATAAAAGTCTTGAAAATTTGTCTGTAGTAAGTGTAGTTTTTGGAAGATATAACAAGAAATGAGTTTTAAGAAATGATGCAGGAGTGAGGTAAATGGGTACTAATTGTGTGGCCCTGGTTATGCCATTTAACCTCTTGGTTAAATAGAGGTAGTACACGTTTTGTCTTTTTTTTTTTTTTTTTTTTTGCGGAACGGGGGGTTGAACTCAGACCCTTGCACTTGCCAGAAAAGTGCTTATTCTTTGTCTTTATGTGGTTCTAAAGGTAGCAGTTTGCCAGTTAAGTTCATAATTACCCTTTCAGTTGGGATCTGGTTTATAGAAGGGAACAGGAGAAACACAGTTCTCTCAATCTCACATAGGTTGTGAGTACATGAGTAGTGATTAGACGCAGTGGCTTGATGTCCCCCTTTTTACATGCTCGTGGATTAAATGGGACTCTAGGGTAGTGGTGCCTGTGTCATAGTGTGTTGAGAAGCTATTAGATAATACAACTGCCAGTCTTATATAGTTGGGTTTTTATAACATAATTTTTACTCTAGTGGAATGAGTTAATTAAGGAGCATGACTCCCATTGAACAGACTAGATTTTGTTGTACAAATAAAGCACCCATGCAACTAAAACATGCTGTGGTATGTGTGTGTGACTTTTCAAATCATTTATTTATTTATTTGGTTTATTTTTTTTTTCTTTTTTGGTGGAACCAGGCATTGAAATCAGGCCCTTGTACTTGCCAGGAAAGAGTTTAATCCACTGTGCCATCTCCCCGGCTCCCTTTATTTGGTACATGGTCCCATTACACAGCTTGAACTCTTAGTGATTACAGGCATGTGCCACCACACCTGACTTCAGTGATGTATGATATGCTCAGGACTGGCACAGTATGCAGTACTGGGAATCAAATCTGGGTCCTTGCACTTGACAGGCAGGTACTTAGACCACTGTCTCCCCAGCCTAAAATGTGCTTTTTGTATGTATGATGTGATGTGATATGTGTGTGTGAGTGCTTTGTTGTTGAGTTAACCCCCCATAATACATTGTTTATTAAAATTCTGATAACCGTATTGTTTCAGAATAGCCTGTCTTTTAAAGTACTTAACACAGTATCTCGGATAGCTTGTTTTAATCTATCCTTGCGTGCAGATAGAGGCTTTGTGTTCAGTTATAATACAGACAGACCTGCATAGATTAAGCTCTTTGTTCAGTTTAGGACAATGTCTTGTTTTGGCTTTTTGCAAACAAGTGGAATTTTTTTCTTTTATTCTCTTGAGAATTTGGTCTGGAGACTCCCAGTGGTAATGCTAAGCCTGATCAGTCATATAATCTCAAGGGCAGACACACGTGGCATTCATGGCAATGTTGAGAGCAAAAGCTCACTTCCTAGGATCTTCTTTTCTCTTCCACTCCTTGTCAAGACTCTCAAGTGGAATTGATAGTCAAGGGTTTTTGTCCTTTTCTAACTTTGATGGAGTGCTGTTGTCCCTTGATTCCCTGTGCTGTGTTGTTGTTTTCCACTTTTTTCAGTGCTTATGCTAACAAGGGAGTTATGACATTAGTTATAAACTGTCTAGGGGGTTCCTCACAGAGTTGGGACATGATTTACTATTGAGAATTTTGAGAAGAATGGAAACTCAGATTAAGCTTTGCTTCTGGAGAGTCTTACCGATTTCCTGTTCATGTTCAGAGGTACAGGGCCTGGATTCTTGGAAGAATATGGTGTTACACAGGAGGTCAGGTATTTAAGCAAAAGCTTCATTTTCTGAGGTAAAAGCATGTTGGGACTAGAAAGATTTTGTAAGTAAGTAGAAGGATCAGGTTGGAGGACCAACTCTCCACTGACTGATGAAGCCCCCTAGATCCTAGGGATGCTTTGAGATGATCTCTAAAGTTGAACTCAAAACCCCTAACTGGGGCTGAGAGTGTGATTTAGTGGTAGAATGCCTAGCATATGAAGCTTTGGTTTGATCTTAAGGAACAGAAAAACAAAACTGCCCTGTGAACAGCTTACTGTGTAAGCTTGCTTGGCTATACCATATCCCTAATTTTAGTGTCTTGTGTTCCAGTAGGCTGGATTTTTTTTTTTTTTTTTTTTTTTTTTGGTGTGTGTGTGTATAATGGGGGATTGAACTCATGCCCTTGCGCTTGCCAAGGAAGCACTTAATTTTACTGAACCATCTCCCTTAGCCCTACGCTGGAATCTTAGTGTGCAATATAGTGAAGTCCTGCTTCCACTCCTTAATGGTATTCTTTCACAGAGAATTGCCTGATCTCTATGTAGGCAGTGTTTATTACTGAGTTTAAGTTAAGCTGTATGTAGTCTTTCAGGTGGCTGTATAGTTAACCATCATCTGAAGCTATCTCCAGGATGGGGCTCAGTGACAGTGATGGAAACAAAAGTTTTACCTTCCTCTTACTTAGTACTTAACCAGTCCGGGAGCTGTGGGTGTCAGTGATTCAGACTGTGTTGTCTGGGTAGATGAAGCTCTTAACAGAGAAATTCAAGCTGGATAAATGTTGAAGTGATGGACCTAAAAGAATCAGTTTTGCAACCCCTTCAGAAACGAATCATTAGCAGTCCAATACTCACTGGGTAACTCACTCAGCTGTTGTAAAATATGACATTCACATCTTTTCAAAGTAATGTCCTACAGATTGTTAATTTAAAAGGTAAAAAGTGCCTTTACGACCTAGTATTTTAACCTCACCAGTGCTCTCTTCTTCAGCTCAGGGTTGGAGTGTTTGCCTGACATTGGCAAGGCCCTGGGTTCAAAGCATCTCAAACAAAACAAACCAGAAGGAACTTAGATGCTCTTTAATTGAAGAGTGGTTGGATAAAATTCAGTACAGCCAAGCAACAAAATTCTATTTAGCCATTAAAAAGAATGAGAAGGTATGTGTGGGGGTGGGACATGTTTACATGTAGGTAAAATTGAATGTGGACTATTGGAAGAGTTGTTTTTTTTTTTTTTTAAATAGCAACTTTTAGGTACACACAGTTCTATTCAGGTTTTTTGTGTTTTGTTTTGTTTTGTTTTGTTTGTTTTTTAAAGACAGGATTTCGTGGTGTAGTCCAGACAGTGATCCTCCTGCCTCAGCCTCTCAAGTGCTGGGATTGCAGGTGTGCACCACCACGCCCGGCTTTGTTCCATTCGGTACTAACTGCTTGGAGGAGAGGACTCAGTCCCTGAAACTGCTACTGATTCAAGTGCACTGTGAGTTCTAGGCCAGCCAGACTTCCTGATTTACTGTCTGCATCAGAGATGCCCACAATCCTCTGGATGAGTCTAATAGTTTGTTAGAGCAGTTCACAGAACACAGAAAACCACTTAGTATTGCAGAGTTATTTGGAAAGATATAATGCAGAAACTGGCAAGTTGGGGAAGGGCCGTGAACATGTCTGGGGTGAGTGGGAACAGAACTGCATGCCTGCCCTGAGCTTGCCACCCTCCCAGCACCTGGCAGCCCTTTGGATCCTGTCATTAGGGCTTCTGTGGAGGCTACAGTCTTAAGTACTGCTGAGGCATTACTGGTTGAGGCTTGAGTTCTTTCCCTTCCCATCAGCTAGGAGTGGGCCTGAAAGTTGTAGGCCTCTGTAAATTAGATTTTCTGGGGTTCTAAAGCAGTCAGTCTAGGTGCCTGCCTAGAATTGCCTCTGTAGACCAAAAGATGATTTACATCCCATCACTCAAGAAGTGATGGTTTTAGGAGCACTGTGTCAGGAACTGGGGAAATAACCAAATAACAGTATTTCTAGTTATGCCAAAATTGTGTGTTCGACTGTATTATTAACCAGTTGTGTCTCTTGGGTGTGATAAAGTACATGAGTAACTGTCTCGGTCACTTTCTTCACTGCTAATACAGAATTCTCGATACCAGAAACTCACAGGAGGGGAGATTTATTTTGGTTCACGGTTTAGAAGTTTCAGTCCTGCTGTGGTCAACTGGTTCCAGACAGAGGTGACATGGCAGATGGTGGATCAAAGCTATTCAACTCAGACAGCCAAGAAGCAGGGGGACTGAGGAGCCAGAAGGGGAGATACACCCTTCCTGGTCAGTTCCCCAGCAAGGTCTCTTCTGCTTATTTGTGAGCCAATCACTTCGTAGAAAGCCCCGTGCCTGTGCACATGAGGCCTGGGGTACATCCAGATACAAATATAATCATACCTTTAGTTTTCAGAAGTATATGCTGAAGTAATTTGAAGTAAAGTGTCCTGTCTTTGTCTTTTAGTCACTTCAGGAAAATCTTATGTGGAGAAGGAAGGGGGATAATTCGGCAAAACTTCTTTGGGTATTTTAAAATTTCAAAATAAAATGTTTGAAAAAGGGACAGCACGTGCATGGGTGTGGGTGTGTGTGTGTGTGTGTGTGTGTGTGTGTGTGTGTTTAGGTAACCTTTAGGATCATTTTTTCAAGTCCCTATAGAGATTTCATTAGTTTTTTTGGAAGGTTTACTTAAGTTAAAATCTGTTACTCTAGGGAAAATTTGATATATTTGTAATTTTGAGTCTTCCGTCCAAGAACAAGGTAATTCTTTTATTTGGGTAGGTTTTAATGCTTCTCAGTTTTGTAGTTTTATTTTAGTAGAGCATGCACACTTGAGTAGCTAGACCTTTTTTTTCTTTTGCAGATGTTGAGAATATTTTATTCCATTATTCTAGTTCATGTTGGTTTTAAGATAAACAATTTTAGTCTCTTAATATTTCAGGTGGTTCTTCTGAATTTTATATGTGCATATTTAGTGTTCTTCAGTAAAATGTTTTCCAGTTTGTATACCTCATATCTACTTGGGTTAGTTAGAATGCTATAGAGCTGTTTTAGTCTTGTCCTTTCATTTGTTTTGTTTTTTTAGACAGGGTCTCCTTAGACAATTCAGGCTGACCTCCAACTTGGGGCAGTCCTCCTATGCCAGTCTTTTATATGCTGGGATTTCAGATCATGCCACCACACCCAGCCCTTGGGTCTTTTCTTGCCTATCTGCTTTTGTTTGTTTTCCTGTTAATTTCATTTGTTGTCTGTATTTTACCAGGAGTTGTTTCCCATCCAACCACAGAAATCAGGAAAATAGGTAATTTTGTTCTGTGGGTAATTAATTACATGTTCAGGTATGCCCACACCCTACCGCCTATCTCTACCTCAGCACACACTACCTTTTGGTTCTTGTTGGGAAGTATGAGGATAAGTAGTTTCTATCACCAGTTCAGCCTCTTTTTTTTTTTTTTTTTTTTTTTACTGATACTGTAATTCCTTACTTTCATCTTCCATTTACATTATTGCATTGAAAGTATTACAGGTTCTTCATGATGTATTGAGTGAAAAACAAGATTTTAGTGCAGTATGCTATCTTTAAAAAAGGGAAGACAGCAAAGACTGTATCAGTATCTTGTGTTTGAGAAGAAACTGGAGAAATACAGGTGAAACTAGTAATAGTGAGTGTCCATCCTTAGGAATTTTCCAGGACTTTTCGTTCTGTACCCTTTCTATGTTAGATTTTTCAATCATTAGTTTAGATATATAAACACAGCAGAAAATTATTACTATTATATAAATTTGTTTCCTAATACTTAAAACATTTACCTTTTATTTGCAACCACAGTTACATAGGTTTAATCTGGCATTATTTTTTATTTTTTGGCAGAACCGGGGTTTAAACTCAGGCCTTTGTGCTTGCCAGGGAAGCACTTATTCTACTGAGCCATCTCCCCGGCCCCCATAGCATATTATTTTTTTAAGAAGGTAGTGCTCTCTTGTCTCTAGTTTCTAATATGAAGTAACTGATGTTGGTATTCTTTTTATTTTATTTATTTTTTTCCTTTGGTAGTCTTTTTATTTTTATTTATTTTTTAAATGTATTAGGTACGGGGTCTCACTACACAGATCAGTCTCATAGTGATCCTCCTGTTTTCGGCCTCTTAAGTGCTGGGATACAGGTGCACACCACCACCCAGTCTCGAGTGCAATCTCAGTGTGCCCCAGGGGCGGGGCTGGCACATCACACAAGGATTGAACCCCAGTCCCTGCACCTTCCTAAGTAGGCACTTTTAGTCTGCTGAGCTATCTGGCCGGCTCTTTATTTTTAAGAATCTTCATGTTAATATTTTGGGATTAGTATAGAAACCAGTTCTACATGGTGTCTTTTTTATTTTTAGCACTGTATTCCCTCCCCCACCCCCACTAAAAGCACAGTGCTAATGCTTGCAGGAATTATTTTCAGATTTACCTTTATAGAGCTGTTTATTTATTAGAGTAGCAAGTGATTCTGAAAATCAGTAGTATTAACTGATTGTAAGGGATTACTGTATGCCATTAAATTATAAGTAATGTTGGTTGAATAACAAATTTTTCTTAAATCTTGCTCTTCCAAAAAGCTATTAAAGGCAGTTGTGGTAGTGCATGCCTGTAATCCCAGAACTTGGGGAGGCTGAGGCAGGAGGATTGCTGCAAGTGTTAGGCCAGCCTGGGCTCCCTCAAAGTGAGTTCAAAGTGAGCCTGAATTACAGAGCAATACCCTGTTTCAAACAGACACACAAGCAAACCAACCATTAATTTGCAAAGAGAATTAGCAGGGGCTCTTCCTCTCATTCTGGGGGATGAAAATCTAATATTTACTGTTGGGAGTGGATTAGTGTCACTATGGTTTTGTTATCAGCTTGGTAGCCAGAGAATCTTCTGTTCTGCAGATTCATTCTGACCTTTCCCTTATTGTAACTACAGGGTTTTTTTTTTCTTTTCACTGTTTTTCATAACCAGAGTTTATGCCTCTTGTCACTGAAAATAATTAGATTACTGCTAATGATTTTCTCTTTAAGGAATATATTTTAAGAATATCTTCTATTTTGAATTTTTAAAATAAAAATATCAAAATTAGTTTTTTCTTACTTTTGAGACAGTCTCACTGTGGATGACCTTGAACTTGAGGCTGTCTTATCTCAGCTTCCTGAGTGCTGGGATTACAGGTGTGTGCCACCATGTCCCCAAAAAGACGGCTAGGAACTATTTTTTTTTTCTTTGCCTTTCAAGCTGGCCTTGAGCTCACATTGTGGCCAAGACTGGTCTTGAACACACAGCAGTTGTGCCTTTGCCTCCCAAGTACTGTGATTATAGGCTTGCTGCCATGTCTGGCTGTTTTCTTTAAAATAATGCAAATTATTTAAAATGTTGAACATCTATTTGCTTAAGCTAATGTTCGATAATATATATCTTGTAGCGTTCAGTTTTAGTGTTGGGTTTACTTTGGGAGAATTAATACTAGGTTACCTTTTCATAACTAGAAGTTACAAAATCTTTTTTGATAAATTTTGATCTTTTTGTTTTTATTTTCATTTATTGGTATAGACATTCCTCCTTTAATCACTTGAATTGATTCTGCAAGTAGTCATCAACTGAATTGTTCACTAAATGAGCAACTGTACATAATGTGGATGCTACAATGTTCAGAACAAAGGAAAATCCAACTTGATGGCTGTGCTTTTATTTGCGTAGCTCTTATATGCAGGACTGTAATGAATAACATAAAACAACAATCTTGGGGCATGCACACACTCACTGAAACTTAGTGCTGAGCTGTAGGAGAGGCTGCACTGCTGCTTAGATTACTGCATCACAAATCTGAATGTGGGTCGTAAGTCCAAGTAGGGGGCAAACGTCTGGACAGTCATTAAGCAGAATATCCATATAATGACTTGCTGCATAACTCAGGCTGGCTTCATACTCGGAATCCTCTCACCTCAACCATCACAGTGCTAGGATTGCAAGTGTGCACCACTAGATTTGCCTTTGGTTTTTAAATTTTTCGAATTGCATATATATACTCATACATTTTCAAAGGAGGGTTGGGGATATATTGCCGTAGCAGAGTACGTGCTGAACATGAGGTTCTGGTTCAACTCCTAGCATTACCAAAACAGACAAATTAAAAAGATAGTCTTTTCTTTGAGACAGGGTCTTGCTGTGTATTCCAGGTTGGACTTGAATACACTGTGTAGCCTAGGATAGCCTTGAACTCAACCTGTAGTTCTTATGCTGCAGCCTCTGGAGGAATTGGAGTTAGGGGCAGTGTCATTGAACCATGTAGCTTCTTTTCTTTCTGCCTTCTGCAGGTATAGAATAGTGTTAAATGTGGCTGATGTAATTCAGGAAGTTAGCCCAGACAACTCCCACATTGAAGGAAGAAGCCTGGAAATGTACAGCAGAGCTTTTGCTTCTTCCTAGGACGGACCAGAACATACTGTCTTACTCTGTGATGTACATCGTTCCTGAAGAGCTACAGCATCTTCTAATTTATTCTCTTTGTTTTCTTTCTCATATAGGACATGTGTTGTATTTCCTCGCCTTGCTAACTCTTCCCCCATGTATTTTATTTCAGTTGGTCGCATTATGTTTCAGCTCTTCTCAGACATATGTCCAAAAACATGTAAAAACTTCCTTTGCCTATGCTCAGGTAAATGAATTTTAAAATTATTTCCAGTAAAAATTATGGCTTACAGTTTTACCTTTGGTTTAACAGAGTAGATACTTTCTTTAAAAAGAAAAAGTATATACAAAATAGCATAGATACACAGCTACTTTGTCTTAGTTCAATGAGAAGAAAGTTTTGAACTAATAGCATTCAAGCAAGATATGTCTTCATCTTGTATTATGAATAACTACTATAAAGACAATATGCAATGTAGTAATTATTATAACATGCTACTAACCTGTTTTGAAACTGTCACATTGCTTCTTTCTCAATAAAATTAATGTAAAAAAAAAAAGCCTGTGAACTGTTTTGCAATAAGAAATGTCTTTTATCCTGCTATATGAAATTAAATTATCATCTGTTTAAGAGAAAAAAAATAGTCTTAAAAAAGCAAAACTATTTTATGACATAATAGACATATTCAGAATTGACTGGTCTTGGTAGAATTCTACAAATTTCAGTACTTTAACAGCTGTAACATCTGCATATTGCACAAGAAATTTAGATCTAAAAGGTGAAAAGGCAAAGCAAAATGAAATTATTCAGTATGTGTGGTTGGTTTTACATTCTAAATAAGTAGAAAAAAATGGAGATAGGCTTAGTTTAAAATTAGAAATAGCAGACTAATATTTTAAAGCCAATACTTAGATATACAGTACACCCCTTCCCCAATTTTTGTACCAGTTTCTTTGATTATATTCTATAGAGAAGCAAATCTACCATCTGTAGCTGTAGCCTGTACCACACCACTCAACACTGTGGTGCTGTTTGGCTTTACTTTCTGGTTGTGTCTGTGCGTGTGTGCACACGCGCACACGCATATTGATTTCCATTCACTCTTATTTTTAGGTCTCATACAGCGCCCAGCAATTAGGAAGTTCTTTCTATAAAAGGATGGGTTTGTAGCCATATTTATTTTTTTCTTTTCCCTCAGGGGAGAAAGGCCTTGGGAAAACAACTGGAAAGAAGTTATGTTATAAAGGTTCTACATTCCATCGTGTGGTTAAAAACTTTATGATTCAGGGTGGGGACTTCAGTGAAGGTAGAGCTAAAAGTTATTTCCTAATAATGCTGTTAATGTCTTGTTACTATTATTGTAAATATTGCATCACAAGGTGATATAAATATGTGGTCAGTGCATAGTTTGATGAATAAATGTTTTAGTTAGAATGTATAAAAAAATAAAATACACTATTTAATTTTGCTTTATATAATTTAATATAGGATTATTATACAATTATTTGATGAATTCCCTAACATTGAATGTCAGAATTCTGTCCAAGTGCATTTATTTTAGTTTTTTTTTTTTTTTTTTTTTTTTTTTTTTTTTTTTTTTTTTTTTTTTTTTTTTGTGGAACTGGGGATTGAACGAGGCCCTTGTGTTTGCTAGGGAAGTGCTTATTCTGCTGAGCCATCTCCCTGGCCCCTATTTTAGAATTTTGTTGTTGTGGTACTGCTTCAAATAAGTGGCCAGGGGGATCATTTTTTGATAATATTTATTGTAATATTTTAAAAATGAAATTAATTAGGGACTCAGAATTATGATCACCTGTAGCAGTTGCAAGGTTCAAAGTTTCCTTTAGTAAATTGAAGCCATGAAATAATTTGTATGTATTAATTACTGTATTTTTCACTTCATTGTGACTTAATGCAACTCATTTGCAGGTAATGGAAAAGGTGGAGAGTCCATTTATGGTGGATATTTTAAAGGTAAGGCGTAGTATTTTATGGTCTTTTCTTTTATTAAAGCAAGTTTGGACATATACTTTTAATGACAAGAAGTTTACTTATAGTTCACTTTTTGCATGAAACTAATGCTTGCATGGAAATACTTTATTTGCATGAATTTGGGGATAAATTAAATGTTATGTGTAACTTTAAATTGACAAGATTAATTAAGGCTAACTTTATGGTTAAACATGACTTTCAGCATGGAGGTTAGGCAACTTTATACATGAAAACTCCTATCTTCCTGCCTAAAACTGTCAACATATTCTTTTGTTTATAGAGAATGTGGTCTTTTGCAAAATGAAAAGGTAAGAGAACAAAGCTCAGTAACACAAACTCCAATTCTGTTTCCTTGCACCCTTCCTAATGAATTTATGGACAGTCTGAGTCAGGTTATGTCCGGATTTCTATATTGCTTGAAGACTTGGAAATTCTTTGTTACTTCATACATGCATCTGTATCTTTTTTTCTTTTCCCAATGGGTTATTAGTTGTACACAAGGGAAAAGAATATAGTTGTGTTCTTCTCCCAAAACCACACAATTTCTTTGAATAAAAGTTGGTATTTTCTCCTTTCTCAAAGGTTTGTATGTTTTCTTTTGTGTACTGGAACTATATAATTGTGTTTTATTTCTATAGTAGTAGCATTTGCATAAATCTAACTGTTGCACTTGCCCCAAAAAGCCTTAGAAGAGTCAGTTGCAGAGATTTATAATGGGATCCAATATTACTAGATTTTAACACTTAAAAAGCTTCAGTGTTATAATAGTTTTTATATTTCCTTTGGGAGAAAATGGATTACCACTCTTTTTCAGAAGGCTGTTCCCAAGGTAATCATTTTTCAAAGTTTTCTATGTCTTTTTGTTTTAAAGAAAGACTTGCTTGTATGAATATTAACAGGAAACTTAAGTTAATTTTAAAGACATTTTGCTGAAATTAAAATAATCTCCAAGTGATCTTTAGACCACTTTTTCCTGGACCTGGTAGGAAGCAGCTGTTTAGCTGATTGTATTAGCATTTAGCAGTTTGAACTTAATGTTATAGCCCACTTTAATGGAGCTATTCCCTGTGATACTTTTGTACCTTAAAGTTGTATTTTGTTCTTTAAATTTTATTTTTATAAAATTTTCTTCCTTGTTATCCCCCAGACTTAATTTAGATAAACCCATAAAACCTGGTGTGTTTTCTACTCTCACAGTCTAGCTTTAGTTCACTTGAATAATAAATTTACCAATGAAAATGAAGCACAGGAGAAGAGTATCAAAGTTTATCAGACTAATTGAAAAATTTTGAGGAACTAAGCTTTACTATAGGGATTTTTTCTAAAAATTCATTCTAGTTTCCTCTGAAAGTTGGTACTCATTTAACCAAAAAATGTTACTACTAAAAGTGACTATTCTAAGGCTGTTTGTACAAAGTATTAAATACATGTTCTTTTCCTCAAGGCTTTAATTAGTATCTTTTGGCCTTTTTATGCTTTTGTTATTTGATTAGTTAAAAACAATTTTTTTCTAAATATTGTGAAGTATCTGTACTGACAAGAAGAAATTTCATCCTTGCTTTCTATTTACTACTTAAACATTACTTTAGAAGTGGCTTATAATTGGGAACTGACAAATTTGTGTTTTCTTCAAACAGATGAAAACTTTATTCTCAAACATGACAGAGCGTTCCTTTTGTCAATGGCAAATCGAGGGAAACATACCAATGGTTCCCAGTTTTTCATGTGAGTAGGCATAATTCAGAGTTAAGTTTTTCTTAAACAGAGAAGCGCTGTTCATGAGAAAGATGGTATAGTTAAACCACCTTTAATGCTAAAATTTTGTTAACATGGGTTTTTGTTATTCTGACGTTATAGGGTAACTGGTAATCTAACATCAGCATTGAACATATATCCCGGATTTGAAGAATGGACTAAAAGAAAAATAGAACTTGAAGATACATATCATTTTCAAAATATGTTTCATCATGGGAAGAAAAACTGGCCCTACGAAATTTGAGAGATCAGTTTTAAAACCTAGATTAAGTGTAAACTATTGAAGAACATTTAAAAATTGCTCATAGTATAGGACCAGGTATACCCTTGGCTTGAAAAGCAGTTGGTTTGAGTAAACCATTATATGCTTTTTTTTTTTTTCTCCTTTCTCTTTTTTACTGTTGCTCTTTGAGCCAGTTTTGAGAAAGTACTGTTTTCTGCTGTTGTATTGGAATAGGAGATACTGAGCCAGCATTTTAAAAAATTCAAAACTTTGTGAGATTTTTCTGCATGGTTGAATTAACCTAATGTTCCTGTCATTTCTGCCAAAATTTGTAATGAGATTATTCCTCAGGGAATTTAATATTGCTAAGTTTGCTTCTTAAAATACAGTATCTTTCCATGTTAGTATATGCATGCACAACTAAAAACTTCTCATTTGAGAATTCTAAAGATTTTTGGCATATTTTAGATATTTTTTTTTATTTTTTGAGATAGGGTCTCACTATACAGTCAGGCTGACCTTGAACTCAACTGTATAGCCAAGGGTGGCCTTGAGTGCAGGACAGTCCTTGTGCCTCAGCTCCCCCTGGGATTACAGGCATGTACCACTATGCCTGGCTATATTCTTTTCTAAAGTTACTCCGAAATCTGTCTATATTACAATCTCATCATATGAAATAAGAAAGATGATTGTCCAGCAGAAGGTTTAATGCTTTTGATTAGAAGTAAATTTCAGGTTGTGCTATATATGTTACAGAAATATTTTATTTATAATTTACCAGATAAAGTTTTCTTTGACATCTTTCTAAGTGAGTAAGCAATGAATGGCGCTTCCCTGTCTTTAAAGGAGTAAATTATCCATGTTTTATTAAAAACAAAAACAAAAACACACATTTTAGATTTGTCTGAAAAGTAGATTTCCAGTATGATATGGTAAAGTTCAGATAAGGGACATTCTGTTTCTTAGGATGTCCTAAAAATGGAAAGTCATGGGAAGTGATTGTGCTTGGAGCTATACAGAAAAAACCCAGGACAGTTATTCCTGTCTCTTGGTTTCATAGATTATTACTTATCAGACCTTTTGCTAGAATAGTTTTCTGTTCCTAATCTTCTTAGAGGGCCAGTAAAAAGTAGAGAGAAATATTTCAGAAACTTCATGGTGACTTTATATAGTAGCTGTTTGCTCTGGGGTTTGCATTTCCATTTTTAAGCTTATCTGAACTGAAACTAATGATTCATTGGTCAAGAAGCTACCGAGGGCTCTAAAGTTTCTTTTAGTTTTCCTTTCTTATATCATTATATTTACAATTTTATCAGATAGCAGCAGCTTCTTGCCATTATTGCATACAGATTAGCTTAGATTAGATTTAAAACTAACATATTTATATACATTAATTAAAATCTAGTGTGGAGGTACTTCCAGAAATTGATATTCTTGTCTTTATGTTACTTAGTATTTAAGTCTTTTCTAGGAATGTTAGTAAAGTCCATCATTGTTTTCTACGTGGCCCAATTTTACAGTAGACTATTTTTTGGTTTTTTATTTCAGCTTTTTTGAGATGAGATCTAAGTTGCTCAGTCTGTCTCAACTGGTGTTCCTCCTCCCTTAACCTCCTGCATACTTGCATGTGCCATTAGTTTTTGAAGAAGAATGTTAAATGAAATTTAGCATCAGTAAGCTAGGATATAAAATTTTAAGTTTGTTTTCATTGTTTTTTTTTTCCAATATTATAGATAGCACTATGATTGTGAATTGTGATCAAATTTTTTTCAACTTTCAACGTACTCAAAATTTAGTTTCAAGTTTACTTCTAGAAAGAAATTTGTAATTACAAAAGCAGTCTTAGGTGGAGGTAATTGTTTTTACACATGCACACACATACTTCTCATCATTCTCTTTTTTTTAAAGAAATTTTTGTGTCTGTTTATATTGGCTGAAAATACCAATTACCATGCATTGCATGATAAAATCAAACTAATATTCACATTACTGAACAAAACATATCCTTTTACTAAAAGAGTGGGTTAAATGGAGATGTGGCCCTTGAAAGGGAAACCTGTGAAAGTCCTTTGCAAGCCCAAACCCTTTTGGAGCTGAAAGAATAATGCACTAGGTTGGACCTCTGTTTTGCAGATATTAGTTGTGAGTGGCACAGAACTTCTTTTGGCTCCTCAGGGGTAGCACCTACCTTTATCCTGGTCCCGCAGCTCCTTAGGTGACCTGTGAGGATAAGGTTAAGAATGGATGGTAAAGTAAAAACTGCTTTTATAGTTCCTGTTTTATAGATTAGGACTTTTTCTTTAAAATGTTTTTTTTTTAAATCTTATTTACTTATGTTGCTACAGGGTCTTGCTATGCAGCTTGGACTCATAGTGATCCTCCTGTTTTAGCCTCGCCAGCACTGGGATTACAGACATGCACCACCATGCCTGAGTTCAGTGACAAGCAGGGCATGCCCAGAGTTCTGGGGCCAGCACAGCATGTGGTACCAGGGATCAAACCCAGGTCCTTGTGCTTGCTAGGCAGGTGCTTAGACTGCTGAGCTATCTCCCCAATCTTATTAGGACTTTAAGACTTTTACTACTTTTTTTTTTTTTTCCAATATTATACTTGTAGTTTATGTTATAACACCGTTACTCTGTAGCTCCCAAGGATTATTTGGTGCTGTAGTGTGTGCATTTCCATGTTGATGAAGAATTCCTGTGCTTTGTGCATTGATTTTATTGCTTACTCATTTGACAACTGTGTTTCCTAAGACGTGCATCATTTATGTTAAGCATGGTTTTGCATTATTACTGTTTGAATAGAATGAGTGGTGTATGATGGAGATCAGAGTTTCCTCTGTAAAGTGGTTTGTCTTCTTCACAGTAACTATATCTACCATTGCATTAGTCACAATGATTTTGTTTTGGGGGCTGAGAAGTGTAAAGGAATTGAGAGATGGCACTGAGGAAACAGTTGTTCCCACCAAAGCATTGAAGGCATTCCAAGTCTTGAGACCAAAGTTATGACCAAGTCAACTTGGTATTTACTTATTTAGTTTTCTTTAGTATTAGTCACTTTTTAAGTTGAAGATTAGGAAGAAAATATAATAGAAGCTATAGGGAAGGAGATGTACCTCAGTGAGGTAGTACTTGCCTAGTAGAGATCTTGGATTGGATCCCCTGCACTGCAAAATTGAAAAGGTGATAGAAGTATAGTTTTATTAGGATGGAGAGAGACTTAGAGATTAGGTCGGACATGCTTTTAGTTTTATAGACGATGCAAAAAAGGAAGAAAAACGATGTGAAGACCAAGTTGTAGAAACTTCATAATCCAGGAGTAGCTGTTGCTAGGAAGAGGATACTGCACACTATAAACTGAATGATTAGCCTCTGTTCTGAATTTATTTTGTTGTATATTTGAAGTAGCAAGCATGTTGGAAATTATGCCACTTGGGAAAACATTCTTTCCCTTTTCTGTTATTAGTAGCAGTAATTCTGGTTCTAGTTCTCATTTATTTTCATATACATTAAAAAGGTAAGATAGTACATAAAATAGTAATTAGAAAGATTGGGTAGATAGTAATAGCTCTTCTGGACTGGGACGCTAAACTGGCTTTCAAGAAGCCATGGTTTTAGTTTTATTTCTTTCGTACCTTGAGTTAGTTTTGTTTTGTCTTGTTTATAAGGTATCTGTGCTGTCTGGTAAACTCAACATTTACTTTCACTCTGAAAAGATGGTCATGGAAGGAGTGCTTCCCATGGAGCCATTGTCCTGTCTGAATGACTTGCTGAGTGTGGGCTGATGATTAACAGGTTGAAAGGCAGCTCCTGGGGCCAGCCAGATAGCTCAGAGGAATAAAGCTTCTGCTTAGGCAGGGTAGGGACTGGATTCAATCCTTGGCGTGCCCTGGTGGCACATGCCTGTAATCCCAGCGCTTGGGAGGTTGAAGACAGGAGGATCACTATGAGTCCGATCTGTGTAATGAGACCCCCATAGACCCTGTACTAAATACAAAAAAAACTGCCCTCCTGGAGGGCAGTTGTGTCAGAACACAAGCTGTGGAGTAGAGGTCTGCAGAGCTTTGGAGGATAGTTTTTGTCCCTGGCCACTGGCATGGTCACAGTGACCTGTACATCTCTAGTCTTTTTTTTTTTTTTTTTTTTTTTTTTTTTTTTTTTTTTGTCTTTTTGAGACAGGGTCTCACTATGCAGTTCAGGCTGGCCTTAAGCTCACTTTGTAGCTCAGGCTGGTCTCGAACTCACAGCAATCCTCCTGCCTCAGCCTCCCGAGTGCTGGGATTACAGGCATGCGCCACCACGCCCGGCTTATACATCTCTAGTCTTGGCACTCAGGACACTGAGGCAGGAGGACCACAAGTTCTAGGCCAGCCTTGGACATATAGAAAAACTGTCCCAAACAAGCATGGGAGCATGGTGCTGGGGAGTAAACCAAGGGCCTTGTTTGGGCTAAGCCCAGCCCTGTGTCAGATCCTGACAGTCTTAACAGGGCAGTGGTGGGGTACAAACATTGAAGACCTGTCTTCTGTCCCTAGGAATTAGCTTTGCATGTGGCTGTGCAGATGAATGAGCAGAGTATTCATTGCAGCTTCAGAAAAGGAGGTAGTTTGAAGGGAGTTTTGAAGCAGTGCTAGGGTCAGGGATATAGCTCAGTGGCATAAGCACCTGCCTGGCAAGTTAGATCCCTGGTACCGCCAAACAAACAAAACAAAAAAACACTAAGCCCTTTTGCCTGCCTGAAGCAGTGCTAACATCTGAGATAGCCAAAGTAGATAAAGGTAGAAGTGCTTTTTCTAGCCACATTCATGAATTTGTATGAGAGGGGGTTTTACATTCCTCCCATTTTTGGAGGGATTGGTAAAAAACCTTCATATTTTAATTTCATGAGCAGACGTGTTTGTGACACTTCCTCCCTTGGTATTTTGTCACCCTTAACATCCAAGCTTAATATTACTTAGTGTTTATATGACAAAGGTCTGAGCACCATGGAAGAAATTGTGTTTGTAGTGACATTGGCCCTTCTATGTTGATGAATACATGAGTAGAGCTCATGACTGCTGAGTGAATTTCCGGTCGCTCTCATAGGAGCTGCGCCGTGTGCAGCTTGGAGCCCCTTCCCTGGCAGTGGCAAGGGTTAGCAGCTAAACAGAAGGACTGCATGTCAGAGCCTGAGTTAGACAGGGTATGTTGTCTTAGCTCCTTTCTATTGTACTGTTTTACCCTAGAGTACTTTTTTTACATTGAAAACTGTGCCTTATTTCAAACTACTACTATTTCGCCATGCATCATTGCCTTTACAAGAAGACAGTGCTTATTTTTTAATATTTTAAGATTTAGTATATGCAAAACAAAACCAAGAGTAGTATGTCCAAAACCTCAATCAAGCATTTTTGTCTGTGCTGCAGTAGGACTTCTAGTCTGAGTAATAGTGTGTCAGTCAGACAGTATATGTTTTGTGAAGAATAAGTATCTTTTTAATGGGGAAAATCAGACAGGAAAGAAAATATGGTAGCCAAATTTTGATAATACACTGATACTTTCATTTCTCTTTTTATCCTCTGAAAAATCCCTAAAATTACAGTTATGCTATTTTATTATTCCTTTGTTATGTTTAGTGACTTCTAAGTTTCTGATTGTGTATTATAAGTGTGAACAGTAACTACAGTCCATATATTTTCTCATTAACTCCTGAAAATGTTTTTTGTTTTGGTGTGTGGCTGAAAAAAAGGTTTCAAATGTAGAAGTATAAAGGCTCTTTAATTGTGTGAAGGGAAATTGTAAAAAGTTCCTTGAAATTTTGTTTTGAATTATCTTATCTCAGTCCTTCTTTATTGAAAGTTTTATTTTGACTAGTAAAACTATCACTGCTCTTGGGCATTCAGATTTTTATGTTAGTATTCTTAGGGAGTTTCTGGGATTTGTGAAAGGAAGTGTCATGTTTTGTTAGTAGCTAATATTGGCATCCTGTGTTAGAATAGTAAGATCTGAGTTTCATCTCTACATAAATACCTTTTGTGAAAGAAAATTTAGAGCCCTCCATTTTAAAAAGCTTTCTCACTTTGCATAAAACTCTAAAATATTTAACTTCAAAGTTATATTGATATTAAAACATAGATTCAGTCTTGTCTTAAAAGTGTATTACAATTTATTTCTTGCCATTTTTGTGTAAAATTTACAGAAAGAGTGTTACACCGTGCGCTCCAAAGGTAATGTCTCATTACTCTAAGGCTCTTTTTCTTTCTTTGCTTTTTTCTCTTTAATTCTGTTGTTATAATGCATTGAAACATTTTAAGACAAACAGCTCTGTGCTTGTTCTGTATAGCAGCAGTACATGTACAGCAAGTGTGCTCTATTGTCTTGGTCAATCCTGAGAAGTGTATCTTAATTTCAGTGGCTTGTTTGCACTAAATTTTTTTCTACAATCTTATGTTGGGAAAGTGGGATTATACTTTATATTATGGTTTTAGATCTTATTACAGTGTGAAACTAGTAATTTCTGTATAAGACCAAGACTGTCTCTACTAATGACAGAAAATTTAGATTGCTTTTGGAATAACAGTAACACTTTTCAGTTTCTAGGATTTATGAGGTTTAAGTGAACATCAGATCTTGTTAATGTATTTTTAAAGTAGATTCGGGTGGGGGAAACTAGAAAATCAGTGCCTCTGCATGACAAGAGAAAATAGAAATGTGTAAATATTACAAGAGTTTGAAATGTTCTTTGGCTACTTCTCCATTAGGTATTTTTAAATAACTGTATAGAAATGTACACATTTATGTTAGTTTCTGCCCTTCTTAAGTAAGGTCTTTTTTCCAGGTGTCTGTCACTACTGCATGATTCTTTTAAAGAGTTGCATAGTTTTGAAAGATGAATGCTTCTCAGAGTTTGGTGGGCTGTTTTTGCCCAGTTTAGTCATGCGGCCGAGCAGATCATTCCCTCTGCCCTTTCATCACTCTCTTTTTGTAATTTTGCTAATATGTATCCATGTAGACTGTCAGCCCAGTATCAGTAAGCCTGCCTTACATTGGGATTTTACTCCCAGAGGGCTTATTCTTAAATATTTTTAGTATTTTTAATATATACTCCTAATTCATCTGAAATACTCTTGTATTCTGTATCCTGAATTGCAGACACAGGTGAATTATTCACATCCATTTAGTCAGTCCAGGCAGGTGAAATGAGAGAGTCTGTTCTCTATTCATTTTCTTTATCCGTGCAATCAAGAATCGAATCTGCTTATTCTCAAGTTTTCTTTTGAATTAAAAACAAAACCTGGGGCTGGAGGTGTAGCCCGATGGGGTCTCCTGGTCCCAGGCCTGTGGAGCTGAGTGAGGGCTGGTCTGGAGTGGACCTGAGTGGGCACCTCCCTCTGCCTTGTGCATGTCTGACACTGCTTCGTACACGGTGGGGATTTCTGCCTTTTCAGGTGCACTCCTTACCCCCTTTGTGCTGTGGGCTGTGTGTCTAGCTGATGGTTTCTTGATACTTTCACTGTGCTCCGATAAAGTTTTAGGACTGTGGGAAGCACATTTCTGTCTTGCGGTTACTGTCCACAGTCGTTTCTGGGTGCTCGTGTAATGTTTCAGCATTGGTGGTTACCAATTTGCTAGACTTACTTTACTTTTTCTTTGTTTTTGCTGCCTGTTTAAATTTTTATGGTTATATTGGCTTGAATTTCTACTTCTCAAGCTTCAAAAGAGTATTTTCAGACTTGTGGTTTTAAAACTTAGTTTTCTTTATATTTTTGAGTCTTCTAAAGTTGGTATTTTATTTTTTTAATTAAATACTATAGTTGTCTTACAGAATTGAATATTCTTAATGTAAGTATAAGCATTACAATTTTGATTAAAGATTTTTAGTATTGTTATAAAGTTAGCTTAAAATTATGTTTTGTTGACATACATGTTGTAGAATTCCCTTAAAATGAACATTAAAATGTTTATGGGGGCTTCTGATACAATTTACTGGCTAAACATGCCCTATTATCTAGTGACTTTTTTTCTCTCTCAAATCTGCTTTTCATTCTTAATAAACTTAAGGTGCTTGTATTATACAGTTCTCATTGTTTGCTTTGAGTTTTGTATTTGGTACCGGGGATCAAACTAGGACCTTGTGCTTACCAGACAGGCACTTATGCCACTGAGCTATTTCCTCAGCTCTTGCTTTTGGATTTTTACACTCCTATTCACATAGTGTGAAGATCTGTGTAAATGCTTTGGGAGAACCAGCTAGAATTGAAAGTATGTTAATCAGCTATGGCTCCATAGACTTTCAAGAATGATTCTTTGACAGTTGGGTATTATAGAAGAAACTAGCAGAGTGTTTTCTGGGCTCTGGGAATCTAAAAATGCCTGTAATATTATCTGTATCACATTGCTGTCAGAAGGGTTGGCAGTGGCAGAATTTCACTTTGAGTGAAAAAAGAGTGGCAGGAAGTTGGGGGAACAGGATTGCCGAGACCTTGCCTAATTTGCCTGCTTAAAAGCTGCAGGGGACTCAGTGTATGGGCAGATTCCCGATGCACATTTCCCTTTCCATGGGGCAGATGCAGGTGGCTTTCTTGTTTATGCTGATAAATTTTGAGTTCTTTTACATCTGGTTTTTGTTGTTTTAGATTTGAAAGTAACTTTAATTTTAATGCATATGTTATATAGCTATGGTTATATGTGAGATAAAACCTATTTTTTAAATTCTGTATACATATTCTCTAATAGAGATGATTTTGTAAATCATTATAATCTTGACTTTCTAATCATTAAAATGGCTATAATTGTTGTTTTGGGGGTCTTTAGTGTTAGATATATATATTGTGTTTAACTTTTCCCCTATGTTTTTATCTTTACTTCTTTGTCCTCCACATGCTGTGTTTAAACCCTTGCACTCTCTACCTGAACATGGCGTGTTTGACCTCATCTTTGTATTGATGTTTATCACACAGTACTACAAAGCCTGCTCCACACCTGGATGGGTAAGCTTTCTGTTCTTCTCACACAGGGGAGTTGTTAGAGTAGCAGCTAGAGAGACTGGTTGACCCTGGGTAAACACCTGGTTATTCTTGTTGATGTCTGGCTTCCCGGCTACGCAGTCCTGAGTGGGGGCTATAAAAGAAGTTTCTCACTGCCAGGTGCAGCTTGTTTTTGGACTTCTAACTGGGAAATGGTTACAGAACACTTTTAGAAAGGCAAAGAAGCTGAGGCCAGATTCAAATGTTTGCTTGTTTGAAACAGATTTTAGGCTTTATTCCCTTCTAATTGCTTCATACATCAAACATTTTGATTTTACTTTATGGTTGATAGACGTGTCACTTATAATGGTTGTCTTGGATACTGTTTATAGCTTAGTAGCTAGTTCTCACCTGAATTTATATTGTGACAGGGTTCATGTTGTCTTTGGACTGGTTATCTCTGGTTTTGAAGTAATTGAACAGATAGAAAATCTGAAAACTGATGCTGCAAGCAGACCTTATGCAGATGTGCGAGTTATTGACTGCGGAGTGCTTGCCACAAAATCAACAAAAGATGGTAAGACCTCATTGAGGGTAGAGGAAACTAGGATGCAGGTAGAGCATTGTTGAAAGTGTAGGAGTACTCCTAGATTGCTGTGGTAGAATAAAGGTCTATGGGGCTTTTTTACCCCCATAGGGTATAAAGATGGCTCTTGAGGTCTCTACCCGACTGCCCACATCCAGTCTGCACATCTTCTCCAGCCCCTCCTCTTGATATTTCCCCTTGCTGCCACCCTGAATTGTGCTACCAGTGTTTCATGCCTGGACTGTGCAGTGACTTCATGGCTGTTCACCTTGTCTCAAACTCCTTGCTCTTCACTAATCTTTTCTCAGGAGTATTTCCCTTAATCTCCTTGCTTATATCTATAGGCCCCTGTGGTTTGCGCTGCTACAGTAACCAGGTAACCCCTGGTTTATGTCCTTCTTGCACCAAAGAAAGCTCCCTGCTTAGCCAGAGCTAAAGTCTGGTGGTCTAGGAGGCTCTGGATAGTCTAACTCTCTGACCTTCCCACCCCACACACCTCCCAGCATGGTCACCTTGGGCCACCCAGGGGCCTTGTGCTCTTTTTTCCAGTAGAACCTTTGTAAGTAATCATCTGCACAACACCTCCCTCCTTTGGGGCTCCTTCAGATGCAGTCTGGAACTACTCCACTCTCCCTGCTCCCTCTGTATTACTCTTATGATTTACTTTTCCATCTGAGCACTTATATTTGTCAGTATGTAGTTACTTATTTTCCCATTATCTGACCCATTTAGAGTGCAGGCCTGCTGCAGTCTTTTGCAAACAATCGTTTTATCAACTTCCAAAAAGTTTACTTAAATTTCATTTTTAGTTTGCTATATGTAAGTCTGTTTTATAATACTCAGTCATCACATTGTTTAGTCTAAAAGTGCAAGTACTGGAATCTAGTACTAATGTTTTTGTTAATATTTATTAAAAGTTTTTGAGAAAAAAAGGAAGAAACCAATACATTCAGAAGACTCAGATTCCTCTTCCAGTTCCTCTTCCTCTTCAGAATCATCTTCAGAAAGTGAAATTGAACATGAGAGAAGTAGGAGAAGGAAACGTAAGAGGAGGCCAAAAGCTAAACATTCTAAAAGGAGGCGAAAGGAAGCCAGCAGTTCAGAAGAACCAAGGAGTAAACATGTTGTGAGCCCAAATGTGTAAGTACAAAGAAACCCCTGAAGCCATGTTCCCTACCCTCTCCCATCCCCCAAGGCCTTGAATGGAAGACCTATGTATGACTCTAGACTCAGTGTTACTACCTATGGGTGACAACGTTGGTGTTTCTGGTCCCTGTCTAAACTTAAATTTGGTAAATCTAGGAGTAGCATAGATGTTTCATATAAAAGATTTACATGTTTTTAGGTGAAAATATCTAAAATTTGAAAAGAAAAAATCAGAATCATTTTACAATTTTTTTTTTCTGAATTTTAGGGAAGGGTCTGGAGGGTGTTCAGGGTCTCACTACTGGATTGAGCTTAGTGATCTCCCTGTTTACAGCCTACCAAGAGCTGAAATTATAGGTGCTCACCACTCACGTCTCAGTGCACTCCAGGGGTGGGGCCAGCACAGGGATCAAACCCCTGGCTCCTACCCCTGCTTGCAGGCTCTTTAATCTGCTGAGCTATTTGGTTGGCCCAAAAGTTGAGTAGGATTTTTTTTGTTGTTGTTTTCTTTTGGCTGGCTCGGGCTGCCTTAAAGATTGGTCTGGGGATCGAGCTGCAGTCCCTTGCACCTGACTGGGTTTGCCAGGTGCTTAAATGACTGAGCTAACCCACGAGCCCCCTAAATTTTCATATTAACATTAGTAGTATTGTAGTACTCTGGGCTGATTTTTGTGTTCTCTGAAAAAAAAAAAATTATGAAATCCCTTTCAGTGAGACTTGTAAGTTGTCAGTAATTTTGCTGTTATTTTATTGTCAATGTTATATACTTTTATTATGAAACCCAGCAGCAGTATATATCTTAATTGCTTCCTTGGTTTGTTCTTTCAAAGTCATTCTGAGAGGAGTGACACTAATGAAAAAAGAGCAGCAGATTCAAATACTAAAAGAGAAAAGCCAGTTGTCCGCCCAGAAGAGATTCCTCCAGTGCCTGAGAACCGATTTTTACTGAGAAGAGATGTGCCTGTTGTCCCAGTGGAGCCCGAGCCGTAAGTAGGATGATGAATTGATACGCTTTTATTTCTCTAATAGAAACTCCCCATCAGTTCATTGCAATTTCATTTTTCATTTGTTGAACAAGGCCCAGGTTCAGAGCACTCTGAAAGGTTTTATAGGAGAAACCAGATTAATGACTAGCAGGTAACTTGCCTTTAGAATGTGAATTTGACTATAGCAGTAAGGAAAGGTGGCTCACACAGTTGGTCAGGTGAGAGATTCTTATTGGAGTTCTAGGGAGATTTCCTTACTAACCTTCCTACATAGGCCTTTCATTAAAGCCCTGGATGTTTGGTTATTAAATAGAGGCCAATAGGCCAGGGGGATGGCTCAGTGGAATAAGTGCTTCCCTGGCAAGCGCAAGGGCCTGAGTTCAATCCCCAGTTCTGCCTAAATAAATAAATAAATAAAGGCCTACTTGAACTTTTGCAATTCATTTGAGGGATGAAACAGATGTTCCAGTTTTGCTAGTACAAAATTAATTGCACATTTAATTAGATATTTAGTATTGTAAATGTTACTAGTGTTAACTTGCTCAGTGAAACATCTCTGCTTTGTAAAAGCTAGTGTGCAGCTTTAGATTTGGTCTAAGTAGTTACAGTGTAATCCCACCTATCTGAGAGGCTGAGGCAGGAGGATCCTAATATCAGTACCAAACCTGGGCAATGATTTAGCAAGATCCTGTCTCAGGATAACTGGGTGGTGGTGGGGTAATGGAGTTTGAACCCTGGGCTTTTGTACTGAGCTATATCCCCCAACCCTTTTGTCTGTCTGTCTGTCTGTCTGTCTGTTGCAATACCAGGGATTGAACTCAGGACCTTGCACTTCCTGGACATTCACTTAAGCCACTGAGCTATCTCCCCAGCCCTTAAAACTTTTTTGAAACAGTACCTCACTAAATGGTCTAAAAGCAGGGCTTGAATTGAAATATACTTCTAGCCCTCTGCAGATGTTTTATCAACAAGATACAAAGTATAATAAAAGTTGAGTAATGTCCTTTTAATATAGGTCTCTTAATCATGGAATTCCATTTAACTTTGCTTAGGTGTTCAGCTTTTGTGTTCTCTCACAGAATAGGTTGTTGTTGTTTATCTGGTAGTGTTGCCTTGCAGAGTGATTTCACAGATTTCATGTCTAACGATTGACTGCTGTGCAGATGAATGATATGAGCAGAGCTAGAATGCTGGCCAGTTGTAACTGTGCTGTGTGATATCTGGTACCCCAAGCAATGTAAAGGAGGGATTACCACGTGTCCAAGACATTTGTGAGCAGATGGAAGTGACTGTATGTCTATAAAACTTGAATTGTAGAAGTTAAAGCTTGAATTTCAAGTAGTCTACCTGTCATAAAATATTTTGAAGCTGGCTTTTAATACTAACTTTTAATTTTCATCCCAGTTTGTTTTTTTTTCCCCCTAGGAAGATTCCAGATGTTGCACCTGCTATAAGTGATCAGAAGCCATCTGTGTCGAAGTCCGGACGGAAGATTAAAGGAAGAGGCACCATTGTATGTGTGTTGGGACTTTCCCTTTTGCAAATTACTTCACAGTGACTATTTTTTTAAACCTATTAATAAAATCCTACATTTGATTTTAGGTGAAATAGAAAATCTTTGAGAGAAATTAGTTGTACATTTCATAGTTATGGGAAGGTACTACTGTGGGTCAGTTTATGGCTATATTTGGATGGGTTTCAATATGAAATGGATGTACTGTAAAATAAGGAGGATGTTGAAAAATAATAGTATGTTTAATGATTGAGTATAGTGAGTGTAGCTGTCAAGACTTGGAAGAGGAAAATGTTGTAAGGGATTAGAGTGGAATAGCAGTTTTTCCCAATAGCAGCTACTTACCCTCTTTGAATGCCTTATGTTTGAAATAACTTTGTTTTTAGCTGGGTGTAGTGGTACATGCTTGTAATTCCAATACCTAGGAGGCTGAGGCAAGAGGATTGCTGTGAGTTTGAGGCCAGACTTGTCTACATAGTGAGTTGAAAACTGGCTAAACTGCATAGCAAGACTTTGTTTCAAAAAAAGACCAAATTAAAGAAAAAGAACTTTATTCCTTCCTTTTGATACTTAATCGTTGCCCCTAAAAGTAAAGGAATTTGGGTCTTTTGCCTGACTTTGTCTATAGCTGCCTATAACTGAGAGGTGTTTTAAAAGTAGCTGTTTCCTTTTGTGTACAGCGCTATCACACACCTCCACGGTCAAGATCCTGTTCAGAGTCTGAGAATGATGACAGCAGTGAAACTCCTCCTCACTGGAAGGAGGAGATGCAGAGGCTAAGAGCATACCGACCACCGAGTGGAGAGAAGTGGAGTAAAGGCGACAAGTGAGAGCTGGGCAGAGGCAACCGAGCAGTGCCCGTAATGGCCCGAGTGTTACAGGAATGTTCCCTGATCTTGTGCTTCCCACTAAAGGTTTATAATTGGAATTAAGTTGTGACCAAAAGGAACACATCTGGGGATACTTGGTGAAAGTAGTACTCTTTAACTAGATGGGACAAATGGTTTTGGGGGCTTTCAGAATTGTTTTCCCTCTACTGAATGGTTTGAAGGTTTAGAAGTAATCAAGACTTTGAAGTCATATACTATAGCAGATTCTTTCCTAGTCAGGAGTCGTCACTGATAAATTAATGAGCAGATAGAAAAACTTGTCCTTATGTGCCCACAGACTGTTGCTTCTTCAGAAGGGCACTTATCTCTTACCTCAGAGATCCCCCACAGTGGGTGTTCAAAACTTGGAGTTGGCCCCAGGATAGCCAGTGGTAAATGCACCAAGCCAGCCCTGTGTAATCTTTTATCTTCTCTGCACGTGTCTCAGTGTGGCTGGCCCTGGGTCAGGACAGAAAGACTAGTGTCTGCTTGACACACAGTGGTGCTGAGGAGTCTCAATTTCAGCCCTGGTGTTGCCTCCATCAGGTTTCATGTCATTTTTCCCTCAGTTTCTAATTTAAGTAGTTAGAAGCGAGTCTGGATAGCCTCTGTGAGGAGGATGGAAAACAAATCATGATAGCTTTTTCAGAACAAGAAGCTAGTCCTTAACAGTTCAGGCAAGGGCTGAATATGTGGCTCAGGTAGAACATTCAGAACATTTATTAGCACTTGTGAGAACCTGCATTTGATCTGTAGCACCATAAAAGATACAACAGAATTGCTGGGGAACTTACTTTGACTCTCCCTTAAAAATACTTCCAGAAGCCGGGCCTGGTGGCACAGGCCTGTAATCTCAGCACTTGGGAGGCTGAGGCAGGAGGATTGTTGTGAGTTCGAGACCAGCCTGAGCTACAAAGTGAGCTTAAGGCCAGCCTGAGCTGCATAGTGAGACCCTGCCTCAAAAAGACAAAAAAAAAAAAAAAAAAAAAAACTACTTCCAGAAGAAAGGGGTTGTGAGCAGATCCCAGCTGGGAGCTCAGCCTGGTAGTGATGTTCTTGGGATGAGTTGGCTTGGTTTTCCCATTCCCTTACAAATTGGAACTTTCTTTCCTAGCTTGAAAAATAAAAAGCCTTTTGCAAGTGAATCTGCCACTAGTTATCTCTGAAAGTATAAGATTAAGACTAGGCCCTTGAATCTTTTGATTCATGCTTCAAGTGTTGATTTTGTTTTCAACAGGAACTGTTTGAAGGCATTGAAAGTATGCTTCCCAGTGACTTCATATCATGTCCTTGTCTATAGGTTAAGCGACCCCTCCTCAAGTCGATGGGATGAAAGAAGCCTGTCACAGAGATCTAGGTCTTGGTCCTATAGTGGATATTACTCAGACCTTAGTACAGCAAGACACTCTGATTTTCACCATAAAAAACACAGAAAGGAAAAAAAAGTTAAGCATAAAAAGAAAGCAAAAAAACAGAAACACTACAGAAGACACAAACAGCCCAAGAAGAGAAGAGTTGTACTGTCTGACATAGAATCTTCAAAATCTTCTACTCGACAGATGAAGTCCCCATGTAATAGAGAAAGGAGGTCCCGCTCTTCCTCCTCCTCATCCCATCACTCATCAAAGAGAGCGTGGTCTAAATCTGACAAAGATGAGCGGAGCTCTTCCACACATTCCAGCAGAGACTCCTATAGATCAAAATCTCCCTCTCAGTCCTCTTCTAGAGGGAGCTCCAGATCAAGGACTGCATCAAAATCCTCATCCCGTTCTCAGAGTAGATCCAAGTCCAGATCTAGTTCCAAGTCAGGACACCGAAGAACAGCCTCAAAATCACCAAGAGGAACAGCTTCTCAGTTAAGTGAAAATAAACCAGTCAAAACAGAATCTTTAAGACCTACAGTGCCACCAAATGAAAATGTAGTGGTACAACCAGTAGTAACTGAAAACATTCCAGTAATACCACTGAGTGACAGCCCCCCCCCTTCAAGGTGGAAGCCCGGGCAGAAACCCTGGAAACCCTCCTATGAGCGAATTCAGGAAATGAAAGCTAAAACAACTCATTTGCTGCCCATCCAAAGTACTTACAGTTTGGCAAATATCAAAGAGGCTGGCAGTTCATCATCCTACCATAAAAGAGGAAAAAATTCAGAAAGTGATCGGAGTGCTTATTCAAAATACAGTGATAGAAGTTCTGAAAGCTCCCCAAGGTCACGGAGCAGGTCTTCTAGGAGCAGATCTTACTCTCGATCCTACACAAGGTCACGTAGTCGAGCTAGTTCACATTCCAGGTCCCGGTCTCTATCCTCTAGGTCTCGTTCACGAGGTAAGTACAGCGACCATTCACAGTGCAGTAGGTCATCTTCATACACTTCTGTTAGCAGTGCTGAGGAGAGACAGGCCAGGAGGACACGGAGATCCAGTGGGAGAAAAAGTAACACTTCTCATAAATGGCACAGCAGAAGCTCCGAGAAGACACTGCACAGTAAACATGCCAAAGGTAAAGACTGGTCTTCACATCAGAGAAAAAGGCATAATAAGAACAGGTCATCCACAGAGTCTTCTTCAGACAATGAGCAGGCAGGTGTGGAGGTCACACATTCAGCCCAGGAAAAAGGGAAGCAGAGCAGAATGGAGATAACAAATAATAAACAGGCAAAAGGCAGAGATGCAGAGAAAACCAAAGCTGAACCGGAACGCTTGCGTTCAAAAAAAAGAAATTCCAAAGAGAACCTTTCTGATTACTTCAGAAATGGCAATAGGCCCAAAAGGAAGAATTATGCTGGAAGTAAATGGGACTCTGAGTCAAATTCAGAACGAGATGTAACTAAAAACAGTAAGAAGGGTTCCCGGAGGTCTTCTGATAAGGAGGAAGGGGAGGCTACATCAGATTCTGAATCAGAGGTTAGTGCAGTTCACATCAAACCCAAACCCAAGACAAAATCTCCAGCGAATGTATCACTGCCTGACCATGGTACCTGGAAATCCAGCAAGCAGCGGCCCTTGACCTCTGCCTCTGAGGGGTCAGATTCTAACTCCGAAAACAACAGAGGAAAGCCACAGAAGCACAAACATGTATCAAAGGAAAGTCTTAAAAGAGCCCATACCAAGAAAGTGAAGGAGAAAGGAAAAGGAAAAAAAGACAAGAAGCACCAGCCTCCAAAACGAAAGGAAGCATTTCACTGGCAGCCTCCACTAGAGTTTGGGGAGGAGGAGGAGGAGGAAATGGAGGAGACTCACAAAAAGCAAATCACTCAAGAAGAGTCAAAGGAAGAAAAAGAGCTTTCTGAGAGCAGAAACAACACTCCCCACACTGAGAAAGCCTGCAATGAAGGCAGACTCCCAGGTCAACACAGCACAGTGAGTGCTTCCCCAGCCCTAGATCAGCTTCCCAAAGGTGACAGTAAGCCTGGCACTTGTCCTACAGCTTTAGATCCTGAGATTGAGGGGGCTAGTTTGCCCCAAAATACCCAGCATGAAGAAGGTGCCCCAAATGGAGCAGAGGGCGTCCTTCAGACAGATGATAACATGGAGATCTGCACACCCGAGAGGAGCTCCCCAGCAAAGGGAGAGGTAACGTCCCCTCTGGCCAGTTCAAGGCTAGGTGCCCCACAGATGAGTGTTGTGGAACCAGACCTACACATGGAATCTCCTGAAGCAGATGGCACCAGACAGGAAAGCAGCACAACGGAAAGCAGAGTGGTGGGAGAAAGGGGGAAGGTGGAAAGCAGTGCAGTCGGTAGCATCGGGAAGAAGGAGATGGCAGGGAAGAGCCAGGGTAGCCTCTCAGATAACAAGTGGAAGCCTCTGCAGGGTGCGGGAAACCTGTGGGCCCCTCCTGCTTCCACAGCTGGTGCCATGGAGGCAAAGGCCCAGGCTGTGGGACCTGGGATGAAACCCCAAGGCTTAAGGATAGAAATCAAAAGCAAAAACAAAGTTCGCCCTGGGTCACTGTTTGATGAAGTGAGGAAGACAGCACGCCTAAACCGGAGACCAAGAAATCAGGAAAGTTCAAGTGACGAGCAGACACCTAGTCGGGATGGGGACAGTCAGTCCAGGAGTCCGAGTAGATCTCGCAGTAAATCTGAAACTAAATCCCGACACAGAACCAGGTCTATCTCCTACAGTCGCTCCAGAAGTCGCTCGAGAACTTCCACATCATCCTATAGGTAAGCAATGTTCATTTTCCTTTTGTTTCCCAAAGGGGCATCTGTTCCTCTTCAGCTGGGGAATGTGTCACAGTGAGGGACAAGATTATAATCTCCGGACCTCTATAATGGGACCGAGGGCATAGGCAGTGGGGATTTCAGGAGTAGAGATTTGGGCTTAATTTAAGAAACTACTGCTATCAGTGAAAGAGATGTCAGTTGTCTGATTATTGGTAGATGCCAAAGATAAATGGTTTAAAGCACACACAAAAAAATAGCATAATGGATCTTTTTGTACCTGTCATGTAGTGTAAAAAATAGAGCTTTAACATACCAGTACCACCCTATTTTCTGTCTGCCCTCCTAGAATTAATCATTACTAGAAATCTGTGTTATAATTTTCCATCTATAAATCTTTCTCTGTAGATGGTCTTTTACATTTCTGAGATCTTTTACAAATGAAAGCCTTCCCACATGAAGATGCTGTCTGAGGCCTTTCTCACTCTGCACTGTGGCCTGACCTGGGTTTCACTTCCACAGTTGGATCTTCTCCCGCTCTGAGTTAGAGCTGCGGCTGTGTGGCCATTACTGTGCTGTGATAAGCGGTGGCTTTCCCTTACTCTGTTCTGCTGACTTGAAGCTGCACTGGTTTCTCAGTTGCCACATTAGTGGTGCCAGTGCCATAGCCACTGCCCAAAGATTGTAGGCCTTCCCTTGTCAGTGTCCCTCCTTCAGTGGTATCCATAGTGACAGTGTGGCGGAATGATTGATGCACTGTTGTTTTCATATACTCTCTTCACAGATCAAGAAGCTACTCCAGAAGCCGGAGCCGAGGATGGCAGAGCCGAGGCCGCAGCCGCAGCCGATCCTACCGAAGCTATGACAGCCACAGGTGGGCTTGTAGGGCCTGGGACCACTCCTGGGCACTCCTCTGTGGGATCTTCTCAGAGTGGGCTGAGGCTGCCACTACCTCTTCACCCCTCATCATTTATCCAGGGCACACTAGCCCAGGTTAGGGAGCAGCTTCAGGAGGATGACAGGGGACCCTGAGGAAGGGTGTCTGTTCTGCTTCCTGTTTCTCTGCCTGGTACTCTGAATGTCTGTGAGACAGTGACTTCACTGTACTTATTGCTGTTCCACGTGTGGAGCCTGGGGCAGAGCCTTCCCAGTGACTGTCTCATGCATGACTTGTAAGGATGGTGCAAAGTTTTTCTTATGAAATCTAGAGTTCCAAAGTGCCCCCAGATGACTGAGAACTATTCTAGACTCTGATGAGCCTGGTCACTGTCCTCAAGATGATTTTTTTCCTTTGGTCCCACAGGACATCCAGCAGGAGCAGATCCAGAAGCAGCTCTTATCACGCCCGCAGCAGGTCCAGGTAGGACAGAATGCACGTCCCACCTGGAGCAGAGTGCAGAGATCCTTCTGGGGTGGGTGGGTGTGGTATCACATTGCCAGTCCTGTCCTGGAGCCCAGCACCTGTCCTCTACCACTGGCCCTGGCCCTAATGTGGCATTTCTTATTCAATAACTTCATGCCTGTTTTTCTCCTCAAATCATAATCTTTCTAAATGAAGTCTTGAGTTTTTAATCTTTTGGCCCATTTCATTCTAATGAAAAAATGATAGTGACAAATTGTGCCAGCAGATGTTTGTGTTAGATGTAATTGCCTAATGAGGTCACTCAGACCTCAGTCAGACTGTTTTTGCATTATGTTTTAGTGTTGAGATAGATAGCTCAGCAGGCCACATGCCGCACCAGCACTGGAGAGGCTAAAAACAGGATCACTGTGAATCTGAGTTGTGTAGCAAGACACTACCAAATACATTAAAAAAAAAAAAAAAAAAAAAATTCCTTCTCAATTCAGAAAAAAATGAATGATTTTCTCTTTAGTGTGCTGTACCTGTGTCCTCATGCTGTCACTGTGTGCAAGTGTTCTAGGCTGAGAGGTAGTGGGAATGCAGTTGTTGAATGGGGAAATTGAATGTGTGCTGTTGCTGTTAAAGCAGGTCCTACACTTATGACAGCTCCTATAGCAGGAGTCGGAGCCGCAGTCGAAGCCAGAGGAGTGACAGTTACCACCGAGGCAGAAGTTATAACAGGTGGTCTAGGTGGGTCCTTCTGTTATTTCTATTTTTTGGGGTGGGGGGGCCTGATTTTTTATGATGAGGTCTTGCTGGATAGTTGAGGTTGGCTACAAACTCATGAACATCCTCCTGTGCGCTGGGGTTACCTGTGCCATCATGCCTGGCTAAGGACCCCTTCTTTGGGTCACTGGAGTTACTGTGGGCTCTCAGTGCAGCAGGCACTGATTGCTAGTAGGGAGAAAGCATAGCCTTCCAAGGCCAGAAATCCTCTCTTCCTGCATGTCAGTACTGTAGGCAGCTGCTGAAAGTGACCTTGGCATTAAGAGTTGCCAGGGAGATGGCTAAGTAGAATAAGTGCTTCCCTGGCAAGCACAAGGGTCTGAGTTCAATCCCTGCTTCTGGAAAAAAAAAAAAAAAAAAAAAAAAAAAAAAAAAAGAGTTGCCAGGTAATATCTGCTGGATTTTGTTTACATTTGATCTTAGGTAAGTTTTAAACATTCATGGATCATTGAACATACACTTCCTTAGGAAAGATGAAAGAGAAGAGACAACTATATTCCAGCCACTTCCTAAAGTCAGACTACTCGATTGCGGTAGCCAAGTTGCCAGTTTTTAAATAAGATAAAAAGTAATACAGGACATGTCACAGCACAATTGAGGTTTCTTTTGTCAGTTTAGTAAAGTAATTTTTATGTGTGTATATTGTGACTTATGTAATATTTGGACAACTGCAGGTCCCTGTGGAAACTTTGGAACTGTCCCTTTCTGGTGGCCTCTGGCCCTGCCGCCCAGTCCCCATGCCTGCAGGGCTTCTCTGCGGTGGTGGTGTGCTTGGGCATCTTGGTCAGAGCATACGGCAGGCCTGCAGGACCCTTCCCTCAACCCTCTAGCTTTAATTCTTGACCCTTTCCTTCTGCCTAGAGACATAGGTACCCTTCACATGTCTCTCTGCATCCTGAAATGACCTGTTCTCACCTGCTTTGAGGTCACTGCGTTAGCCTGCTGCCCCACCAGTCCTGAAACATCCTCTTCCTCAGCACTGTGGAGGCTGCTGCTGTGTCTTCATTGGAATCCTTGCCCTAGTTTCCTTTCTTGCTAGTTCTGTACTATGTGTGACCTGTGTTGGGCCATATTTGGTCTATATTTGTTATACTGAGACAGGGTCTCACTATGCAGTTTGGGCTGGCTTTGAACTCACTGTGTAGCCCAAGTTGGCCACAAACTCTCCTCCTGCCTCAGCCTCCTGAGGGCTGGGATTACACGTGTGTACCACTGTGCCCAGTCTGTGGCTGGCTCTTCAATTTTTTCTAAGCTGTGCAGCAGCGACCATAGCAGGTCCTCTTGTCCCATGCAGATGTACCCCCTGCTCTGCTAGGCTTCCATTTGGGGTCTAGGCCTTCAATAAAATTACATCTGCATCCCTGGTATCGCATGCCATCCCCACCCCTGGGGCATGCTGAGCCAGCAAATGAGTCAGGATGTGGTGGCACACGCCTGTAATCCCAGCCCTGGGGAGGCTGAAAACAGGAGTATCACTACTAGTCCAAGCTGGGTAATGAACTCAAATACATAAATGAAAAAATAATTTTAAAAAACTATGTGTGCATGTCCCTCAGGCAGTCTAATCAAATATTAGGTCTCATCTGAGATACCACAGAAAATTATTCTGTTCACATGCATGAGTGTATTTCAAGTAAAATTGCTCAAGCTTTGAAGTTTCTTTATTTTACCCTTGATGTTGTCACTAGTTGTGGTTTAAACACCCTTGAGAAGTGGTTGGTATCACTAGTCATGATGGTACACGCCTGTGATTCCAGCACTCAAGAAGCCGAGGCAGGAGGACTACCAAGAGTTCAAGGGCAGTCCTGGCTGCATAGTGAGATCTTGTCTCAAACACAAGAAAGGAGTGAGTGGCATTGCCACAGTTGGAACCCAATGTCCATCCCTGTGCTGGGTGGTCAGTAGTGTTTGGAAGCCACTCCCATTAGAAAGGAAGCTGTGGGAGGGCTCCAAGGGTGAAGAGTTAAGGCCTCTGTGCATCCCCTTCTGTCTGTTCTGTTACACAGGAGCTGTGGATCTTATGGCTCTAACAGTGAAAGTGACCGAAGTTACTCTCATCACCGAAGTCCCAGTGAAAGCAGCAGATATAGTTGAAAATGACCTTTTTGATATAAATTATATTTTGTTTGTAAATATCTGGTAATTTAAAAGTTTCAGAAACTGAATGACAGTCTGTTGTACTACTTTGCTGTCAGAGGTGACTTTCAGAGAAAGACTTCTCCTTGTCACTCCTCTGTGTGAGCGTGTAGAGGAGTTTAAGTGTGGATGTGTCTCTTAGAAATATTTTTATGCCACATTTTACAGTAGCCAACTATGGAATTTTCATTTTCTTGAATCAAGAAATTGTGAGATTTATGTAAGTATAATTTGTAATATTATTTTGGGTAGACTTTCTCTATCTCACAGTTTCCTTAGAATACAGATTCCTTTTGCCTGTTTTTCAGGTTTAGCATACTTGCTGCCAGAGAGCTGTGTGGAGAACCACCCAGGGTGGAAGTCTTTGTCCCAGCCCCATAGCCTTCTTGAAGCAGATCACCCAGGCTCACACTGGTGGGCACAGGAGGGCAAGACAGAACTCGGGAAGGTGGTCAGTGTGCTGCCCCTGGCCACGCTGCTGCTGGTGGGTGGTTGTCTGAACTGTAAATTCCTCCACTGCCCCTAAGGAGTGCCTATTATGTTTGCTTTTTACAGAGGTTTAGATGGTAGAGAGCATTCCACTCCAGCTTATGCCTTGGTGCTTCCTCGGTGCCTTCCGGTGCCTCTTCAGGCATTGTTCTCTGCTCCATAAAGGAGAATGGTGTGGGGTTTTTTGTTTGTTTTTAATTCTCTGGCACCAAAAATGGTTTCTTCTGCGTTATCTTCACTTTGAATGTAGAAGGGACTTCTCTCAAGCATATACATGGTTTGGGGTCCCCCTGGAGCAGGTAAGATTGACCGAGGGGCTTTGTGGCCTCCCTGCGCTGGTCTGCTGCACCTGCGCTTCTGGGGGAGTGGATTAAAGAACGTCTAAAAGCAGCACCAGGACTGTTAACTGCCATCAGCCCAGAGACATTGTGCAGGGCTCTGGTTTAAACCCTCCAGGGAAGGGGCATCCCACAGCAGAGGCAGGCTTCTCTGACCAGCAGAGTGAAGCCTGTGTGACCCAGGAGACCCAGGGCAGAGCCCAGGGCACCACAGAGATCCTACCTGGTTCATGGCTTTGGATGGTTCTTCTAAAAATGTTGACCTGTAAAAACTAGCGTACTTTTTTTCTTTAATCTTTACTTTGAAGTTTTCCCCCAAGTGTACTTAATCACCTTAGTGCCAATTTCATACAGTTGTACAGGAGAAATTCCTGTCTGAAGTCTGGTGTCAAATCTGCCCTGCTACCCTAGGCTTTGGCCTGGGAAGTAGCAGAGATCTCAGCTGGGGGATCTGACTCTCAGAGGATCCAGAAGTGACAGTGGATGCATTACAGCTGTCATCCAGGGGCTGGAGGGAGAGCGCAGCTCTCTGGGTTCAGTCCTTAGCACCAAAAGCAAGATAGAAAAGCTGTCACCTGCAGGAGGGACTGCTTGTGAGCAGCGTTGGTGAGCAGTTGGCTGCCACAACAGACCTTGATACATTAGAAAACAGAACAAAGTCAAAAATGAATGTAAAGCAGTATGTAATTCATATGAAGGGTTTTCAGAAGTTGCCTGCAAAGGAGGATATTGTTTTAATGTGGCATTGAGGAAAAAGGTACTCAGAACCTGCATAGAAACTGCCAAATCCAGTTGGGTGAAGAAAAGTGACTTGTAGCAGTGTATTAGCTCTTTGTGGCCATGTGTGACAGATATGCCACTTTAATGAGTACCCATCTGTTGACTGAGTTCTCTGCTCAATGTCTCCAAGGCTGAGGTTGGAGGAATGGCAGCATTGTCCTTGTGGAAGGCTTGGGAGGCCCAGCTTCCAGGCTCATGGGTCATAGGCAGGATTGGCACCTTGCTGCTTGCCAGCCGAGGGCCCCTCCTGAGGCTCCTTGGTAGCTCTGTACCTCGTCTGCGTGGTCCCCTCATTCGCAAGCCTCTGGAGTCCATGGCTCTGATGTGTCATCTCTTTGTCCTGTCTTGTGATTGTATCAGGCCACAGAGAAGACCCATCTTAAGGCCAGTTGTGCATGAGTCTCGTGCATGAGTCTCATCACAGTCACAGCTTCTGGGCTGAGAGCTCTTCAGGGTTGTGCCTACCTCCAGCAGTGTCTGCCTGTCGAAGCTGTGGGTGGGTGAGAGTTTTACCCCGGAGAGGAGGCCCTGGAAGCCTGTTTTTTTCCACAGAAAGGGTGGTCCTGCTGCACTGCTGGACTTGTGTGTTTACTAAGTGAACTACAGAAATAGTTTTTCTTCCTATAGCAGATTGGTCTGTATTTTGAGGTTATTTTTTAATGATACTGAATTATGTTATGTAATGTGCTTAATAGAAAATGCATTATTGAACTGTTTTTGTAACATTGTTTACTGCAAATAAAATAGCTGAAATTGTTCAAAAAATGAAAATAGTTTTGTACATACTACCAATGTTTTAATTTGTTACCTTTGAGCTGAATTTCCCTGAATGAGAGAGACCTTGTAGGAATTAAAATGGACCTTTGGTCTGTGTCTGTGTGGGTGTGCGGGTCTCCTGTCTGCAGCAACCCTGGCCTCAGCTCTTCTCTGAAGGTGCAGCAGCGCAGCCCTGGGTCTCCTCCCGACCTTCCCTCCTGCTCCCCTTCTCTAGTTGCACTGCGTGGGCCCAAGTGGTGCTGGACACTTTGCTCCCTCAAGGCTTTGTCACCTGCACACAGAGCTCCCCACCATGGAGGAAGGGCTGTGTCCCCTCATCTGGGGACAGCGCATGTCCCTATAGCTCCCACTTCTCAGCAGCAGCCTGCCATACTGACTGGCATGTCACAGAGATGGATACACAGTGATATTTTTTTCAGTGCATGCACACATGTGTGCTTTCTTGGTAAATGCAGCCCACTTCAGACAGTGCATTTTCTAAATTAACAGTGGACTTCCAAGTCAGGTCATTTATAAACTGTCACTGCAAGTTTTGGTTTATAATTGTAGAGGAAGAGCTAGGTGCCCTGTAAGACACTTGTTCTCAGCCTGGGCTCTGCCTGCTGGGTACAAGGCCAAGGTAACTACTGTGGCCATATGGCAAAGGGCTTTGGGAACCTGTTCATTTACAGGGGTTTGGCACAAGGTCGCAGCCATGCTCACTTGCTTCCATGCCAAGTGGAGCTAGGAACAAGCGTTTCTGCCTCTTGGAGATCCTCAGCCCCCCCCTCCCCCCCCACACACCACCACCACTACGACCACCACAACAGGCCAGTTCCACAGCCCATAGGAAGAGCTCATGCTGCATATGGAGCCTTGATCCTCGTCCTCAGCCCTGGTGGTGAGGGGAGTGGGCAGACTAGAGAGCTCTGCCCAGCCCAACCTAGAGAGGCTTCTGCCCTGTAGTGGCCAGGCCCCTTGAGCTCCAGCAAGATCAAGCTCAGCTCCTGTCTGGAATGGAGTACAGGATGAAAGGGGCTCACCCTCCTAGAAGGTGGATAAATACTCAGAACCAAGTGGCCCCTGCCTTTCCTCCAGGATGGCATCCCTGGAGCCAGCAGGGCAGGAGGGGATCCAGGGAGCTGCCAAGGAGGCCTTGATACCAGGCTGCGGTGCTTGGGCTGCAGAGGAACTGCAGCCTGCAGTTTAGGCTCCGCCCCACTTTGGTGGCCTGAGTGCCAGGCTGCAGGGCCAGGACAGCTCCCTGGGTCTGCTGCCACTCACCAGCTGTGCAGCTTGAGACCGCTTGCACACTGGCATTGCTAGTCTGCTCTCAAGTCTTTCCCCACTCCCCAGCCAAGTCAGGGAGGAATTTGAGCTGCTTAGGGACACTGTAAGAACTGCCAGCCTCAAATGTGGGAAAGACCCCTGCCCTGAGGCCTTGGCAGCACCTCCACATGTCCCTTCAGGAGGTGAGGCCCCAGCTGTTTCTCACTGGGCACTGAACTGCAGGAGCGCTAGTCCCTGCTGGCCTCGAGAGATGTCCCTCTGGCATGTGCGAGCCCCCTTCGGAGGACTAGTTGGGGTCAACAGGCACCAACAGGCTTCCAGAGCTCAGGCTCTGCCTGGGGCTCCCAGCCCATCTGCTGCAGGTGAGGAAACAACCAAGGCTGGGGCCTTTAAGGACATTGAGCCCCCATTCCTTCCCCACTTTGTTTAGCCCTTCTTCCAGCCAGACTGGTAGCCAAGGCTATTTATTATTCCCTGGTCATGCTGGATGGGTCTGCAGAGCTCACAGGCAATCCGCAGGGTTCCTTCAGCCCCATTCTTGGGCTCCTGACCCAGGCATCCCTCTGTGCCTTTTCTCTGTCTAGCCAGTGGATCCATAGTCCTTGCCATCTTTCAGGTCAGTGCCAGCATCCACCTTAAGTCAAGTGAGGTTTGGAAGAGCTGGGAGAGTGCACAGGGTACGTGGTGTCCTCACTCTTCTCCGAGTGTCCTGTGCACTGCCCGTGCCCTATCCCTGTCTGGGTCACAGGAGACCATGGGACTGTTCCATGGCCTACCCAGCCCCCTACCCCCACCCCTCCATTCTCACCCTACAGCTCAACAGGAGCCCTGCCATCCAGGCTAAGGGGCAGCTGGCCCAGATGAATTTAAGAAGTGTGGAGGGGTTGAGGGGAGTAATGGCAGAGATGCACTGCAGTCAGTGGAGGTCGCAGAACTACCTCTATGTGGTACAAATCCTCAGGGACCGCCCAGCAGAGGCGCCCAGCCGCCCATCCCATGGGCCCTCAGGCCCTCACCCCACGATCCCCATCCTACTGCCTGCTCTCTTTCTGGGTCTTGCACTGGTCTTCTGCAGCCTCCTGTCGGCATGACCAACCCCTTACCCCTGTGGGCGTCTGTCCCTGCCAGAGCAGCATTCCGAAAACCTGGCTGCCTCTTCTGCAGAGGCCTGGCAGGGAGGCCACAGTAGCCCAGGTCCCAGGCTCTGTCGCAGCGGGGGCCTGGGCCCCGGCCTTTCCTCTGTGCCCTGGTCTCGGACCTTCAAGGACTTGAGCCTCGCGGCCGTGGGTTGGAGGGACTAGGGCAGCAGCTGAAGCCACCAGGTAGGACAGGTTCAAGCAAGATGCCAGAGTCCGTGGGACTAGGACCCGTCTGAGCCCCTGGGTGGGGTGCACGCGCCGCCAGAGTGCGGCTGCTCTGGGAGCAGGTGGAGGGCGGCTATGCCGCAAGTGGGGCCTGGCGGCCTCCGCCCCGCCTTCCTCCGGGTGCAGCTGCGGGCACCAGGGTTAGACCGGCCGAACTTCCCGCAGCCGGGATCCGCGCGGGGCGGCGCGTGCGCCCGGGCGTCGGCCGTGCCCGACGGGCGGGGGCACCCGGCAGAGCGCCACGCGCGTCCGCGCCCCCACGGCACCGGGCGGCCTGGCCCTTTAAGCGTCCAGACGGCGGCCCCAGCTGACGCGCGGGCTCCAATCGGCGCCCCGCGCCCCCCGCCGCCGCCGCCCGCCGCGCCCGAGGCTGGGCGCAGCTGTACCGGATCGCGGGCCTCGCTCCCGCCGGTCATGGCGGCGCGGCCCTGCGCGGGGGCCCCCGGCACGACGCTTCATGGAGCGGACTGGGCCCGGCCGCCGGGCGCAGCGCGATCCCGTGGGGCCCTGTGATCCCCCCGCGCCGCGGCACCATGGTACGCGAGCCCCGAATCTCCCCTTCCCGGCCTCCCGAATCACCGCGGCCCCGCCTGCGTGCGCACAGCCCGGGGCGACCTCGCCCCCCTTCCAGTCCCGACACCCGGTTCCCAGCCCGAGCGCTTCCCGGCCCCGGGCACACGGGTTAAATTCCTGGGGTGTGGGCGCCCGCGCCAGGCCTCGGTCCGCACTCCCTGGGCCCGGGTGGCAGGGAGGGGTCGGGTGCCCGCCGGGCTTGGCCACGTGGGCGCCGCACACCCGGTCCTGGATCCGGGATGGGGCCGAGGGCCGGGGGCGAACTGCAGCGTGACCTTGGGCGACCCCAGGCCTCTCTGGTCTGTCTCGAGGGAGCAAAGGCAGGGCAGAAGTTGGCACCGACCTTCTCCAGAAAGGAGGTGCCTTGAGAGCAGGAGCTGGTGCCAGTGCCCAAGTTGGCTTCGGGTGCAAGTGCGCATGGGGTGGGGGGTGCAGGCGCGGGTGGCGCGGGCACCGGTGGGTGTCAGGGTTCATCCAGTGGCCTCCTAGGTGAGGCAGGTGTCACAGGTATGAGGTGTTCTCCGCTCCCACGTGACCCCACACAGACACACTTGGCCGAAGAGCCGATGGCCTGAGGGCTTGACAGGAGGGCCAGCCCAGATCCTGCTGCCCTGTAGCCAGGCAGGGGGCTGGGCCTGGATGGGTGTGTGGCTGCATCTGGCATGGCCGCATGGGAGGGGCATCCCCAGCTTCAGGCAGTGATACATCTGGCTAGGGTAGCCAGCACAGCTGGTGGCACTGTGAAGGGGAACCCTGTGTCCGGCAAAGGGGCTGCTATTTGGGGATTGGGCAACATCTCTGTTCCAGGATGGTGCTGGTATGGCCAGGCATCTGACCCTAATGGCCTGGGAACCCTTATCCAGGCCACTACTCTCCCACCTCACTGTCTGCCCTGAGACCTTCTGGGGCCATGGGGAGAACCTAGGTTGCACCCTGACCCCTCCACTCAGGACCTATGGGTGGTGGGGATCTAGGGCATCCCTGCCATACTCACTCTCCCCCCCCCCCCCCAGCTGCTTCCTGCTTTGCAAGTCATCCAGGCTCTGGAATCCAGTGGCATGGAGCTGTATCCAGCCCAGCAGGAAGGGGCAGCCCTAACAGCTGGAAGCCCGCCTGCAGACAGAGGAACTCCACTTTCTGAGCCTTGATTTCCCTGTCTTGCAGCGAGGGTTGGGCCCAGTGGATGAAGCAGTGAGTTAGAGGGGGATGGGAGGGACTTGGTGCCAGGTCCTAGTTACGTTGGCCCAGCCTGGGTGGCCAGCAGCTTCAGGACAGGAATAGATGGTGGCTTCAGGTTTTGGGGGACAGATGTAGAGGATCCCCAGGGAGAGGACACCCACACCAGGGCCTGGCCATCCTGGACTCATGGCATGCATACAGGAGGGGGTGTCTGCCCGGTGGCAGTGTAGGGTAGGTGGCTGCTTGTGGCTCTCTGAGGTTTACCCTGAGGCAGGCTCTCACGCAGGGACCTAGGACTTGAGCTCAGCACTGGTTGCCCACTGCAAAGGAGGACTAGCACAGGAAGGCGAGTTTAGGGATGGGGCTGGGGCTAGGCTTATGGCTGTGGTGCACACCTGAGGGGTCCACCCACCAGGTCATGGGTCAGGAGGGTACGTGGGATGTGTCCCAGCCTGGGCAGGCTGCCTGTCCATGGACTACTCGGGGAGCCCACTGTATGCAGCCAGGCCTGCATGTTGCCCTCGTTCTATAAACTTGCAGGGGCCAAGAGTTAGGGCTCCTTAGGTGGAGGCCCTCAAGATGGGGCCAGGCTAGGCTTCTACCTGCAGGCAAATGACACAGCTGGCATATACTTCCCCTTAGTGCTCCTGTGTAGAGATCTGCCAAAGCCGGGCCTGGGGCCACAGGTGGTCTCTGGCCAAGTGGTAATGGCTATGGGCTACAAGACTAGTGTGGGGAGCTTGGACTTAGGCCTGGCCTTCTCACAGAGGCCTCCCCTTGTGTGACCCTGGCTGCTGGGAGGTAATGAATCCTTTTGTTACTGCCTGGCAGGTGGGGAGTGAGGTAGGGAGTGGGGCCCAGCACCTGTGGGGAATGGATGCAGAAGGAAGGGACAGGTATGCTAGCAGGATCCTTCTGGACCACTCTGTGCTCCCTGCATGGCCAGCCACGGCCCTGGCCCCTCCTTGGCCTTTCTGCCTACTTCCTCTGGAGGGTGACCTTGCCACTCACAGAGGGAGAGCTGAAATCCAGGAAAGTAGACTAACCAGCTCCCAAGGGGCAGGGTCCTGGGCTGGAACTCCATCTACCTCCTTGCCCCTATGGTGAGGGACTGGCAGAAGGCACCCTTGTAGGAAGGGTGGGCGGTGTACAGAGGTGCCACTAAGACCATAAGCTTCTGTGCACCCAACAGCTGCTGGTTGAGAAGACCGACTCCCCGGCGGCCGAGTTCTCGCTGGTGGAGGACGTGGCACTGCACTTTGCCTGCTTGATGGGCCGCCTCAACGAGCAGCGCCTGTTTCAGCCCGACCTGTGCGACGTGGACCTGGTGCTGGTGCCGCAGCGCAGTGTCTTCCCTGCTCACAAGGGCGTGCTGGCCGCCTACAGCCAGTTCTTCCACTCACTCTTCACGCAGAACAAGCAGCTGCAGCGCGTCGAGCTGTCCCTGGAGGCTCTGGCACCTGGTGGCCTGCAGCAGATTCTCAACTTCATCTACACATCCAAGCTGCTGGTCAACGCCGCCAACGTGCACGAGGTGCTCAGTGCTGCCTCACTGCTGCAGATGGCTGACATTGCTGCATCCTGCCAGGAGCTGCTGGACGCCCGCTCCCTGGGCCCACCAGGTCCCAGCGCTGCTGTGGCACTGGCTCCGCCAGCCACCAGCTGCACCCCGGCCACCCCACCCTACTACTGTGACATCAAGCAGGAGGCTGACGCTCCTGGCCTGCCCAAGATCTATGCCCGTGAGGGCCCTGACCCCTACTCTGTGCGTGTGGAAGACGGGGCAGGTACTGCTGGGGACATAGTGCCAGCCACCATGGGACCTGCCCAGCCCTTCTTCAAGGAGGAGAAGGAGGCCAGCGTGGAGGAGACTGGCGGGGTGTGCAAGCTGGAGGGGGGCGAGGAGATGGAAGAGGCGTTGGGTGCCCCGGGCGCCTATGGTCACCAGGAGCAATCCCAGATTATCGTGGAGGTCAACCTCAACAACCAAACACTGCATGTGTCCACAGGGCCGGAGGGAAAACCGGGGACGGGGGCCAGTGCAGCCACAG